>JARHVA010005044.1:337500-357500 GCA_037957365.1 Torreya grandis | reverse complement strand
TATTTTGAATTAACCCCCCTCCTTTGACACCTCACCCATGACACCTCACCTGGGACACCTCACCTTGGACTAATTCTCCTCCTATGACTCACCCAAGACCTACTCCCACTTCTCTCTAACCGCCTAACAAACTCTCGTGCGTATTTAGCACAATCCTCGACATTCTCCAACAGGATAGGGCACTTGGCGGATGAAAAATGGGCTTGGTGGCTCTTTTTGCCCGTTCTAACCCTGCCAACGTCGGCCAAGTGTTGACTGACGCCGACGGAATCGCCGACGTCGGTTATACTTAACCAATTTTTCCAACTCTTTGGAGATCAAAATCAGAAATCAGCAAATCCCTGGAAGCAACTGATGAATCCTAATCTTTGACCATCTGTCAATCTGTGAAATCTCTCAATCAAGCCTCTCACTCTCTCCCTCAGGTGCAGCAACAACTTCAAGTTCTCTATCAGCAACAGGTTCTCCACACAGGCTACATCAACAACAGGTACGAGAATCATCAGTAGCACACCTTCTACAAGGCACATGTAAGTATACTGTCTGTGTTTTTATTCTCTTTTTAGTTATTTGCTTTCAAACAATATCTCCCTAGACCAGACTGTTAACTAAGCCAGACCCGAATCTCAACTTATCCATCTTCCCTATTTCCTTCATCCTCTATCAGACCATACATTCTGCCCATTTAACCAGACTCTCAGACTCAGACCCCAGACCATTCAACCAAGCCCAAAAACTTTGTCTCAAGATTGGTAACAAACCTAGACCCTTCTTTGGCCTTGTCCATAGACCAAAACCCTGACCGGACTCTGTCCATAGACCACAGACCTGCCTGGACCTCATCCAAGCTATTTGCCCCGATCGACGCCGGTCACTACCCAAATCGACGTCGGCACCTTGACCAACTGACGGCGGTAGAATTACCGACGCCGGCGACTGTGATCAATCCGACAGCTTCTTTCAAGTAAGTCTTTGCTTCTCTTTTCCATTTCCATCTTTTATCACTTTCAGTTCTTCATTATTCTATTATTTATCAGACATTTCTTTCTATTGTTTAGTGGGTTTATATCCCTTAAGGAAGTTTTCATACTTCTGGGATCAAGCTTTCGCTTGACAACCCACCATTTGTCTATTTAACGCCTTCTTTTGTCCAAGCTTATTTTCTTTGCAGGTGTCATTCCTCCACAGCCAAAGAGGAGTACTCACAGCGTCTGGATTATGGTGCGCAAACTTTATCTAGGTACACATCAAGCCTTGACCATTCCTTCTTAATTCTCTCTTTTGAAATTGAAAACAAAATTTGAATAGAAACATTCTGGCATGCCCAGTGGGACCCCTTTAGGGCCTTCCTTGGGTTCCCTTTCTTCTTTGTTCATTTAGTTGCATTAGGCTTCTTAACCTTCACTTCTTTCTTCTTTTCTAAAAAATCATAAGCAGGAAATAAAAAGAACTTTTTCTTTCTTTTTCTTGCATTTCTAGACTAGTAAGAAAATCATTTTCTTCAACCCTTTCTCCAACTTGTCTTCATTCCAATTTCACATTTCGATTTGGGGTTTTAAAATTTACTGCATTTCATTTCTTGCTTTCTTGCATCTTTTTAGTCCACACTTAGTAATTAGTAAAACGCATATTGAATAAACCGTAGATCACTTGATGTTACACTACCAGACCACGTGCACTCAATAAAACATCAAACTCACTTGAGACAAGGCCCGACTGGGATTTCATCACCCATCGGACAACCTTACCCAACCCAGAAATCCCACTTGGATTTCACCACCAAGGGGAAAGCCAACTCTGTTCTCTAGCAGAGTCCAAACTATAGTGAAAGTATATTTTGGCTAAGCGAAACCAGCTAACCACTGGAATTGTGAAGTGAGGGGAGCTTCCTCCTTAGCACCAGGCCTGTACGGAAGCTAATACATATTTTTGAGCATCTTAACATACCTAAAACCATCTTTAGATTACCTATTCTAGGACCCTTCTTGCAGCCAACTTCCTCAAACATCATATTAAGGCATAAGCCACACGATCTTAATAAAATTGTTTCTAGGGATTTAACGCTAGGCTCTGTTTGTCATCATCATATTTTCTATTTTTATCTATCTTTTTTGAGCTGGTAAGGACGTCTTCTTCATTTCCAAAAACTTTTTTTTCTGAGTTTCTGGAAAACACAGTAACCGACATCGATCCTGTAACCGACGTCGACAACTTATCTATACCAACATCGGTCATCTGACCGACATCGACAGTCTTCTTCACCGACATTAGTTTTTATACCGACGTTGGTCTCTATCTATTTTCTTTTTTCCAAAAATAGCAAGCTTAAAATCCAACTTTCTGACTGTCTGAACATCCATTCTAGTTTTCTGAGACTGACAGAACACAGTTTTCTGAAACCTGACCCTTTCTTGCCTTGAATGGTTTTGACACGCAATCAAACCAAGGCCCTTCTTGACCACGCTAGTCAACAACCGCTTCCACCTTCACCATCTACAACCAGTCCTATAATGGAGTTCAACTTAGGGACTGAAAGAACTCCAACTCGCCCAACCCCGCCTCAAACTCCTATCATCCCAGAAGGGGACCAAGATTTTGCATGATTCTTGGACCTTAACGTCAAAGCCTTAAAACACTATGTGAATAGCCAAATGCGTGACTCCCTAGGCAACCCAATCTATGGCATGCCGACTTCTTTAATTGACACAAGAATCACATCAATAGCCCCTACAATTCAACCATTAGACAACACCTCCACCAATAACCCAATCGTGTCTTACCTCCAAAACATAATCTCTCCATCCAAACCTACCTCCATGGGAGTTTTGGTACTCCCTCAACCTCAAGTCACTCAACTAAACCCCACACCTTTCTAAAACCTACTAGTCTCTATTCCCCCTACTCTTGCACCTATAAACACAAGAGTAACTGTTTACCCGTCAACAAGCGTAGCCACGCCTCAACCATCTTTGATGGCTCCTATCCAACTTGTGCCAACCAACCCCATAACACAAGTGCCATTGGCCCCAACTTTTGCTCCCATAACCAGCTATCCATATGTTGCGTCTATGCAACCATCCACGCCATACGCCCCTCCAAATATCTTTCAAGCACCTTATAATCTAGGGGGCGCTCCACCCACCAATCCGTCAGCAGATATCATCAAAATGCTGATGGATAAGATGTCTAGCTTAGAGACTTCTATTTCTAGCTCACACAATGCTCTCTCATACGAGCAAATTTGCAATGAGCCTATTCATCCTTTCGTGCCGATTAGACCATACCCCAACCAGTGGGAGCTTCCCAAATTTTCTCGCTTTCAAAGCAAGGAAGACCCACAACAACACTTACGGGCATTTAGACATGCCTGTTACCTTATTGCTCATGACAACGCATTGCTCTTGCGCACATTTCCTATGTCCCTTTCTGGCACTGCGCTTGACTGGTACAACTCGATTGCCAGCCATTCCCTCTTCACCTTTACACAGCTAGCCCAGCTTTTTCTTGACCACTTCTCCATAAACATCACCAAGAAGGTCTCAATCACAGACCTATACACTATCCACCAATTCGAGGATGAATCAGTAGCTGATTTCATTGCTCACTGGAGAGGTCTCATCAATCAACTCTCCTTTTCCTTACCTCAAACTAAACTTATTGAACTATTCTCCTGAGCTTGCGCCAAACACATTTCTTCCACTTTAAGGGTTCAGACCTTCCGTACTTTTGACGAAGCCTTCACGATGGCCCGTAAACTTGAATTACGTGCCATCAAGGAGAATAAAGTTAAGTTGCGGAGCAAGAACCCCAACTCTAAGACTAATGATTCTTCTTCTTCTAAACCTTCATCGTCAAATCCTAAGTCTAAAGCTTCAGCTAACGCTGTGGCCGTTAGACCGTCATCCTCTTCATCCAATCAGCCTGAGCCATCCACATCTCAGAGCGCCACCCATCAATTCTAACAGAGATATGTTCAAAGACAATATACTCCTCTTGGAGAATCTTACGCATCTATACTGGAAAAGCTTGTTAAACAGGGGATTCTCAACCTTCCCCAAATTTGACCACCGCCACAATTTGATCCCTCACGCACCATCCCTGCGTGGTATAGGGAAAATGACTTCTGCAATTTCCACCGTGTCAAAGGTCATGACATGAGAAACTGTAAAACCTTCAAAAACATAGTCCAGGACATGCTTGAAAAGGGAGAGCTCATTCTAGATAATCCTAATGCACCTCCACACTAGGGCATCGACATATTCAAACAACCATTCCCCAATCATCCACCAACCCAAAATAATAATGTCCAGACCTTAATTGACAACACGCATGAACACGATATTTGAACGGTCAATACGGTCTCGCCCTTCATCACCAACCAACCTCAAGAGGTTAACCCATATACCAGTCCATCACGTGTGGACGAACCTCTTTCCCCGGTTAGTTCTCCATCAACCTCTCTCATCCTGGAGGATGCCTCAACCTTATCGGCACCACCGGTCTCACCATCCTCCTTTCTTCTTCCTATGGAGGACCTGACCCTACTCACTCCTCGACCGCAAGTGGAGGGCACCATAATCCCTACCCTTTACCCACTTGAGGAGTCGCACTCTCCCATTCCTTCTCCACCAAGAGAAGAACCTGACTCTCCATCTTCCTCGACCAACGATAATCCAACATCCTCCCAGCCATTTTCCCGATTAGTGGAGAAATTAGAACTTCTCCCTTCAAGGAAAGTGGAGCATCAGGGGTTGTGGGAACATCTTAAAGTTCTTCAACATTCCCGTACCTTCTCGTCTCATGCTGCCAATCCTCCCAAGGCAGAATCGCCCAAGACTCCAAACAAAGACCAAACCCCCACTTCTAAATCTGCATCTACCCAATCTAAACTGATCAAGCCACTTGGCATTCGCCCTCTCTCTACCCTCACTCACCCGCAAGTGAAGGTGGACCTGAACCAAACCTTGACCAAAATTAGTCTTCCAACCAAGTCGAAGAAGACTGCCAAACCACAAAGACGAACCCCTCCTCCATCGTCAACTTTGCCCTCCATCCTAGGTCCTCATCCTTCTACCCTACTTGGCGTGCTTCCTACTCCGTCTCTTAACCAACACAAATTGCCTCCATTACTTCCTTCACCAACAACAAGTCAACCCCCTCTCAAAAATTTGGCACCTCTCACAAAGAAAGCGCCGTCTTCACCTGTCATCGCACCACCAACCCAAAAGGTGGTATGAAAACCTTCTTCAGCATCCCCCAAGCAGAAGTCACCAGCGCGTCATGCATCAACAAGCGCAGACTCCTTAGAAGGTTCATACGCTTTGATATTGTGCCAACTTTTGCAAACTTCTAGCATTACCCTTCGTTCCATCAAGCCATTCCAACCCCTCAAGTCAAAACCATCTTTGTTTGATGATACAAATATTTGTTTATACCATCGCACACTAGGACACGATACTGAGACTTATTGTGCCCTCAAGGCAGTCGTTCACCGCTATATGGAGAAAGATACTCTTCTCCTTGAGGACACTCTTGACCAACCCTCGTCACCTTCCCATCCAACCTCATCAACCACATCAACATCTCGCCAACAGACCATAACCCCTTCTTCACCTACTATATTTGAAATCAATGCTATCCATATCACCACTAGGTCACACAAGGACAAGGCGAAAGAAAAAGCCGCTATCCCTTGGACCTATCCTTTTATCCAAGCACCTCAACCACCAAAACCCAAGATTTCCATCTTAGGTGCGTCCCAACCCACTTCTTCAGAGGCAATCCCAAAATCTATGATAAAACAACTTCACCAAACGCCTGTGAAGATGACCCTATATGACCTTATCCAAAGTTCCCCCCAGCATCGCCAAGCTCTAATCAAAGCCCTACAGGCAGTAGAAGTCCAACCTAAAGACCCTCAACCACTTGCTGCCCTAGTTCATTCTTTATCCCTTGTCGCCTCCATCACTTTCAGTAATTCTGAGATTCCTACCTCTACCATGGAAGATCAGGATGCTGCCCTTTTTATCATAGCCTATGTCGATCGAACCCGTATTAAATGAGTTATGATTGATGGGGGTGCTAGCATTAATATCATTTCCTCCCACGCCTTTGACCAATTGGCCCTTCCCAAGAATTGCGTATCAAAAACTGACGCAATCCTTAGATCATTTAATGACACAACTGCTAACACTATTGGCACTGTTGTCCTACATATCCGCGTTGGTCCACGCATAATCCTAGAGCTCTTCTACATCATTGAAGGAGAGTTCCAATACAACATCCTTTTAGGGCGACCCTGGATCTGTGCCATGGCTTGCGTCCCTTCAACACTTCACCATTGTGTCAAATTTGAACATGACAAACAAGTCCATGTCATTCCCGCCGACCCATCTCCTTTTAAGACTTGTAACACGACCTATAGCCCAAACAACATTCTTATCCCGCTCAAGGCATCAACCCAAACATCGCCTCCATCCGCAGAAGCGTCAACTAGTGTGCAAACAGCGGTTGCCACCACATCATCTTCTCAATTACCAACGAAGGACCCCATGGACGACATCTTCCAAAGACTTTCACTGGGGGAATATTGCCTCCTTACTCTAGACATGTTCTAGACTCCTCAAGAGTATGGACAGCTTCATCAAAACCCAAGCTATGACTGTCGGATTGAAATGGTCATTCCTTATGGTCCTCCTAGTCTTCGAACCAATCTCGTTTATGGGGGGCTAGATCAAGCTCCTACTGAATCGAATCCTTCCTCCTCACCCCAAATATTCACATCTGATTTCTCCTTTCTTAGCAATCCCACCTTTGCACATACCTATCGTTATAGGTGTGCATGGAAGGGTTTTGGCTTTGGACGTTACGAACAAGGCTCCCATCAGCCTGTCGAAACACCCAATGACGATAATGCAAAGAAACGATATGGACTGGGTTTCCAAGAACCCACTGAGGCTTCCACAAACCTTTCCCCTGAACTAACCATCGACTAATTTCTTCCAGACTCGCCTATTCTTCCATCCTCACCTACGGAGTCGGTGGTTTCCATCCCTCCTAGTTTTTTTTTTACATAAACACCATCCGCTTGGAACCCCTAACCTATCAACTCAACAAAGTTACCATGTCTCTCCCTCTCATTTATCCCAACATGATAGACGATGAATCGGCAACCATCAACACAGTCCACTGCATAGATGACGACGCCATTCCTACCTATATGGGTGCCGATGATTCTTTCATTCAGTGCTCCCTCCCTTCTGAAACATAGGTTATGTTAAATGAATCAACCATTGACATTAACATTTCATCTTCTGATGTTCCTCAAGTCTTAAATATTGGTCAATCTTTAGACACTCAGGAGAAGCTCGACTATACCACATTTCTTTTAGACAATCGCAAAGCCTTTGCCTGGACCTACATCGATATGCCTGGCATCGACCTTAACATTGCCACTCATAACATTGTCACAAACCTAGAGGCTAAGCCTGTTAGGCAAAAGCTTCACAAAATTCATCCTCGTGTTGCACTTCTTGTCAAAGAAGAGCTTCAGTGCCTTCTTTCAGTCTCCTTCATCCAACCCATCGATTATCTGCAGTGGGTCTCTAACATCGTTTCTGTCACTAAAGCGACTGGGGGAATCTGGATCTACACAGACTATCGTGACCTTAACCTAGCTTATCCCAAAGACGACTTTCCTCTTCCAAACATTGACCAACTTGTTGATCTTACGGCTGGCCATGAGATGTTATCACTCATGGACGGATTTTTAGGATACAACCAAATCTTGATTGCGCTGGAAGATCAGCACAAAACCACCTTCATTACCCCATGGGGAACTTTTTGCTATCGAGTCATGCCTTTTGGTCTGAAAAATGCAGGTGCCACATATCAGCGTGCCATGACTTACATCTTTCACGATCTCCTCCACAAAATCATGGAGGACTATGTCGATGACCTGCTTGGCAAATCCAAGCTTCGTCGTGACCATTTGACTATCCTCAAAATCATCTTCTCTCATCTTCTTCAGTACCAAGTCCGTCTTAACCCCAAGAAATGTGTCTTTGGGGTCCTCTCAGGAAAGCTCTTGGGATTCATTGTTTCTTTTCATGGCATCGAGATAGATCCTGCCAAAATCTGTGTTATCCTCGAAATGCCACCTCCATCTAATCTCAAGAAACTCCGCAGTCTACAAGGAAAGCTTCAATCCATCTGCCATTTCATTTCACAACTTTTTGACCATTGCCAACCCTTTCATCACCTCCTCAAGAAGGACGTCTCTTTTAAATGGGATAACGATTGCCAAGAGGCTTTTGAAGCCCTCAAACACTATTTGGTTCTCCACCAGTCCTTATTCCACCAAAAGATGACCAACCCTTCTACCTCTACATCTCAGCAACCAATCATTCGTTAGGTGCCATGATCGCGCATCATGATGAGCAACACCGTGAGCAAGTAGTCTATTACATAAGCCGAACACTTGTCAACTATGAAACTCGGTATACTCATATCGAGAAACTCTGTTTGGCATTAGTCTTTGCCACTAATAAGCTCTGTCATTATCTTCTCAATCAAAAAACCTTTGTCGTCACCCACACTGATCCCCTCAAATACATGCATTCTAAACCATATCAAAACTAGCGTATGGCTCGTTGGCTCATGCTTCTTGCTGAATTTGACTTAGAATTTGTCCAACAAAAATCTATCAAAGGGCAAAAAATCGCTGACCAACTAGCGGATGCCCCTCTTCCTGACAATCAACCTTCTCAGTGCGAGTTTCTTGATGAATCTATCGCTGCCCTCTCGACTGATGACACATTCTACCAAATGACGATGTTCTTCGATGGCTCTAAATGTCAAATCGGTGGGGGTGTGGGGGTCATCCTCATTCCATATGAAGGTGAACCCATGCCCCTATCTTTCAAACTTGACTTTGAATGTACCAATAATATGGCCGAATACGAAGCCTTAATTTTGGGACTTCAAACTGCCCTTTCTTTAAAAATCAAATCCATCAACATCTTCGGTGACTCACAACTTGTCGTCAATCAAATCAATGGTTCATATCTTTGTAAAAATGAAATTTTACAAAGGTACAAGCACCGTGTTGACACTCTTCTAGCATCTTTCAACCATCACTTATTGCAGACTATTCCTCGATCGACGAATAAGTTTGCTGACACCATGGCTTCCCTTGCCTCGCATATTCCTTCTTCATCATCATCCTCATCGAGAATTTATGTCATGGTACATCGTGTGCCATTGCCTTCATACATTTCCACTGACATCAATCTCGTCCATGCCATAGACTCTAGTTGACAAGATGTATGGTATCAACAACTTGAGGACTACTTGGCTCATTCTCTCATTCCTCCCAACCTCTCTAGCAATGCGCAGTGGGATTTCATCAAGCGAACCGCTCGCTATACCCTGCTAGGGGGCCTTCTCTATAAAAGAGGTTTTGACAGCCTTCTTCTTCGCTGTTTAAACTCCACTGAAGCTTCTCATGCTATTAAACAAGCCCATGCCGAGATTTGTGGAGGACACTTTAGTGGTAACTCGGTTGCCAAGCGCATCCTTCACCTGGGTTATTATTGGCCCACTCTTCATCAAGACTGTAGCAATTATGTTTAGCGTTGCATCAAGTGTCAGCAGCATGCTAATTTGCTTCATCTCCCTAGTCACGCCTTACAAGTCACTCAAGATTTCTGGCCTTTTTCACAATGGGGCTTAGATCTCATCGGCGAGATTAATCCTCATTCGTCTCTTCGTCATCAATCCATCATCACTGCCACTGAGTATTTCACTAAATGGGTGGAAGCTATCCCTCTCATCTCCACAAAAGCCGACAAGATTGTCGACTTCATCAACACCCATATCATTTGTCTTTTTGGTGTACCTCACAAAATCATCACCGACAATGGCAAGTCTTTTAAAAACAAGACTGTCCAAAAACTTTGTGACTCTTTCGACATCAAACTCAGCTTTTCTTCACCTTACTACCCACAAGTAAATGGGTAGGCTGAGGCTTCTAATAAAATCCTAACCAAAATTCTCATGAAGGTGGTCAACGACACTGGAAGGGATTGGCACGTTCAAATTCCCTTCGCTTTGTGGGCCTACCGCACTAGCATCTGAACCTCTACGGGTGCTACCCCTTTCTCTCTAGTGTACGGATCAGAGGCTATCTTACCTCTCGAAGTACAAATCCCATCTCTTCGTATTTCACTCCATGACATTCTTTCTAATGATGACTTTCGTCAAGATCGATTAGCTCAACTTGAGTTACTTGACGAGCGTCGTCTCACTGCCCTCAATCATCTCCATGTCTATCAAAATCGCATCAAGCGTGCCTACAATAAAACTCTGAGAGAATGAGATTTCAATATCGGAGACCTCGTCCTCAAAGAGAACCAGCATGTGAGCAATATGGAACGGAGTAAAAGAGGCAAATTTGCTCCTAATTGGCTCGGACCTTATATCATAACGCACAAGTATGGATCAGGGACTTATCGTCTGTCTTCTCTTAAAGGTTGACCAGAACTTGAGCCCCTTAATGCTTTGCATCTATGACCATTCTACTATTAGACGAGTACTCATCCACTTGACATTTAACTTGAGCTCGTCCCTTGAGCAATCCTTGTCCTATTAATCCTTAAACAATTTCACCCTTTCTTCCCTTAACAAAATCCTCTACAACCCTTTTATGATGTACGGATGCTTCGTCCTAATAAAAGGAGCCCTTGACCTTCTATAAGTCTTGTCTATGACTCAATATTCTATCTAAACTAAATCAAGATGTCAAAATATCCAAGGCCACAAAATCAAGTCAAAAAGCAGACTACTCCCTTGAAGGACAGCTGCACTATCATTGTTGTAACTAATAGACTACTCCCTCGAAGGACAGCTATTCAAAAGCCCTTAAATCTATAAAGCAAAGTATAGACCACTCCCTCAAAGGATGGCTATGACTAAATCTTGCTACAAACATCACTTTCTTAGAAGCTTCCCGCATCGATCAGCTTCACAAATGACCACCAAACAAATGACATCTTTATGTGTGGACTTCCCGCATTGATCAGTCCGCTCTAAAAAAAAAAAAAAGGGTCATGGACTTGACTTATAGTTGTCTCAGGGTCTCCTATAAAAAGGGGCAAGGTTATCCATACTCTAAAAATAGGTTACCCTTTTCCTCCTATCCTATCACCTACTCAAGGGACTTCGAGCTCACTTTAATGTCAAAGGGGATTCGATTACCGCTCTAACATAACTATGGTCAATGACACAACGCATAAATGGGGCTCTTGGTTCTAACAACCCCTGTCTATGTTGTCTTTTTGGTCCTTGTCAATAAAAGGGCACTTATGCCTTTTACTTTCTACCTATACTTTGGTCACATTCAACCACCTCATTTGTCAAAACGACTTAAACCGACTCTTTTTAAACCATTCACATAAGCCTAATCATTCTAGTTTCCATGGATAACAATACACATGGAAACTATCAACCACACAATTTATGTCAAGCATAAACCAATACTTGTTGAATCATAAATAGACCTCAATTCATTCTTAGCAAACATCCATCACAAATATGGGTAGTTGCTAGGGATGAAAAACCCCAACCAATGTTACAGCTTATACCATTTGGGAAAAAATTGTAGCATCATCTTCTCTTTATCATTTCAAGCATGTAACCTTAGACATATGGGAAATGCTATATCTTTATCATGACCAATAATCAACCACTTCAATCTTTTTCCTCCCTTCTTGGGAGAACTACATCGGCCTGAGGCCCTAACGACAGGGGCTATGTAGGCAGCACTCAGTTGACATGGGGTCTTCTGGGGTTAGCTCGGCCATTTTCTTCATCACTTTCTTCCATCTCCTTCTCTCGTCACCTGTCAATCACGGCACAGTCAATCACATATTCACACAATCATTAGTATACTCTCATTTTCATTATAACAACATAAGTCATTAGTCATAAATTTCATCCATCATAACTCATTAAACATTCGCATCATATAATCCACAAGTTAAACATTCCATATCACATCTATCATCATCTAATCTAAAGTCATCATCATATAATCTATCATCATCTAATCTAAAGTCATCATCATATAACCATTTCATGAACATTGTCATCATCACATTCATTTTCATCAAGCATCATCATCATATAATCATTAAACATAACATAATCATTTACATCATCGCATTAATCATTAGCATCATCATAACATAATCATCATAATCATCATAAATATCATATCAAAACATGCATCATGAAACACATGAAAAATACTACAAACATTAAACATCTACAACCTCTCCATAACACATCAATAGCTAAAATCTCATCATATATATATATATATATATAAAATAGTTTTATACAAAAAGACACAATCTGTGTCTGTCTCTCTCTCTCATCATACATCTCTCATCTTCGACTCCCAGGCCAGTATATACATCAAAACTGCATCTCTAGGGCTGCCCTCAAGGCTGTGGCTGTGGTGGCGGTGGCCGAGAAGAGGCTATATCCTCTCCCCCCTCTGATCTCTGCCGTCTACGTGACCCTAAAGCCATCACTTGTGACATCGATCTCTATCGGCTCTGCTCTGCTCGTATCTCTGAGTATCGCTATATCTGAGGGAACCCTCTGATGGCTCTCTCATAATATGCAATCTCGTCCAGCGCATCACTATATCTCACTAGAGATATAGTCTGTGGTGGACCCATCTACCTTGCTCCTGTGGCCTGTCCTGACCCCTGTGGCTGTGGCTGACCTCGATGCACTGATACTGACGGTCCTACCCCTTGTGAAAATGCTGGCTGCTGAGATGGCTGTTGCCATGGGCCCTGCCCTCCAAAACTCTGCCCTGCAACTGCCTGTGCCTGGGCTGCAGCCAGCTACCCCTCTAATAGAGTAACCTACGCTATCAACGCTGCCACCTGATCTGTCATCTCTGCTAGCTACCCTATAACCCCTGCCAGCTGTCCCTGCAAAATTGAGACCTGGGCCTAAGCTGTGTCTCTCTCCTGTCGTGCCGTGTCCCTCTCCTCGCGGGCTGTATCCCACTCCCTCATGACTGCCTGCAGATCTGGCTGGGGACCCACCTATATGCCTCTATACTATCTTGCCCACCACACCGTGTAGGCCTCTGTACATCTTGGGTTGGCTATCCCAGGTCCTACTGGCAACTCCTCAAAATCAAGGTCCTCTATCTCCTCTGGCAGTGGGAGCGGTGCCTCTATGTCATCCCGCCTGTACTATGGGAAGGCAAGAGGTACATCCTGTAGTAGCCCGTACTGGCACCACACTCTCTCTATAGGGATCCTCTCGAGCTCGTCAGCTCGTCAGCCTCTGACCCAGTGCCTACTCTGAACACCAACCAGCTACTTTCCCTGGTCTCTGAATGTTGGATAGACCAAATATGGTCTCCAGATGATGTCTTCAGGAATCAAGGCCTCTAGTACGCCTCGGTAGTAGTCAATGTCCCTGACCACTCCGTCCACCTACATTTGTGCCATAATCTCACGCCATCACCTGAATCCCACCCTGAAACTGGCCTGGATCACCACTGGGAGGCCGAGAGGTCGTGTGACTATGATGTGCTCGTAAGCCCAATAGTGCAGAAGGTGGCCCACACATAGACTGTACTGCTGCCACCAGCTGATACCCCACAACTCTCTATATACCTGGGCCAAAAACACTAGTGCCCAGGTGAAAACTGTCCACTGCTCTATCATCTCAAGCAAAACTCCAGTCATAGCAACCAGAAACCTACCCCCTTCCGCATCTGGCAATGCATACATTGTGATGCCGATCATCATCAGAATGGCTAGCCGATGTGCGTCCTCATCCGCCGCATACAATGGCTCATATGCAAAACTCGCTGAGTGGTAGCTCATCTCCATGACGTGCTCTCCAAACAATGTAACCATATGGATGTTGTGCACCTCTCTCGAGCACGCATACAGGTCTGCTCTGTGCACCAGCAGCCACAAAATCTGGTACACATCCTCAACCGTGACCATCATCTCGCCCGTAGGCAGGTGGAAGGTGTTGGTGGCATGGTCCCACCGCTCAATCAAAGCAACCATAAGGCTCACATCTCTTGCCACTCGACAGTAGCGTCTCAACCCGCCTACTGACATGCCTCCGCGTATCCACGTCAGCAGAGTTAGGAGGCGATCTCGTAGCATCAGAGTCTGCCTCGCCTGCATCCATCCACAGACAATTTTATGTTAAAATTGTTCCTAATTTTCCTATTCTATCAACTATTTAGACTATCTATACCTAACTCGACACCCAAAAATCCCTTGGCGTAGCTTCGACCTCTCGACTTGACCATTTTTTAGAACCATTTCTGACTAGGCAGCCACCAACATCGATTAGCATGCCAGCGATGGAACTCAACTAATCGACTGACGTAGGTTAGTGACTGATGTCGGTCACTGGTTGGCCGATGCCGGTGGGATCGCCGATGTCAATGACTGGTTCGGCCCTAGGGCCGAACGGGGCGAGCCCTAATTTTTAGGGCTTCCCCATTTTAACCCCCTACACCCCCAAAAATCCTCCTAAATGACTCCTAAGCTATCCTAGACAACCCACCCACCTTCCTAGCTACCCTCCCCCTTGATTTATGTCTAAACTAACAAAAAATTAAAAAACTAAATTCAAAACAAAACTAGTTCAAAATCAGGTTCAGAGACCCTCTTACCTCATCCTGACATCGCCAGTGTGGTGGCACGATGGGTGCCGCTAGTGGTGGACCTCCCGTGGGTCCTCTACTCCCCTCTGCCATCTCTTCTATCCCAATGGCTCTGCATGCTCCTGCTAGCTCAAGCGCATCCTTGCGGCATCCAATCAACTTCTTCTCTCCACCAATGTCTCTTTGCCACCTCGCACAGCGCCTCGGTTAACTCTGAGTCACTTTCACTAACTCAAATCCAGAGCTCACTTTTTCACTTTGTCAAATGTTACAAATGACTTTTGGTGGGCCGCCAATATGGTTTTGTCAAATTTGGCAGGCCGTCGACATCAGCATCGGCGTGCCCTAAGCCATCGACGTCGGCCTATTTCCACCGACGTCAGTCTCTTTTGGACACCGACATCGGTTATATAACCGACGTCAGCGTCCTTAAAAACTTCATCCCTCTTCAAAATGACCAAAATCATGCCCCAATCAATGAATCCTCCAGACCATGTCATTTTGGCCCCTTGGGGCACACTTGGATCACTTTTGCATCCATCCATCAACCACCAGACATTGGAGATCATGCCCATCTCCTAAAACTAAGACCACTTCCAAAGCGTTTGCCTTGGTTGATTTTGCCTGTATGCTACCTCATGATTGGTTAGCAAAATTGTGCGCACACTTTGACCTTCACAAGTATAGGATTGCAAGCCAGTTGATCCACACTACTTTGACTTTTTTGTGTTTTCAGGAGCACTTCCTAAGCCTGGGATACCTAGAACACGACGACCATTGGAGCTTCAGCCTCGATTGAATAACCTGATCAGCTACGACTAATGCTGGGGCCCGGTTCTTTTAATTTTGGCACTCCTCGATCTTTGACCTGTGACAATTTGACCTGACCATCCTCGTGACATAGTATACACACAATCACAACTTTTGCAGCGTTCTTACTCTATCTTGTACCCTTTTCATTCACTCTCTATCAAATCAGCACCCAATTTCCAGTTCCCTTCTATCGACTCCTGCTTTGAGGGGGGATACCTCATCCATAATCGGGACAACCAACTCTCGCCTATTTTCATCTTGCAGTTCACTTGATCAACCTTATCCCATACCTTGGGCAACCGACTCCTGTTTTTGTCTTGCAGTTCGCTTTGAGCAACCAACAAGACAAAAAGGGGCAAATGTAGACACCTAAAAAGTGTCTAACCCTTGGTCACTTTCCCCCTTAGTCCATTTCTAACCCATTCCTAACAATTACTAATTTAAAATAATTAACTTATTTTGAATTAACCCCCCTCCTTTGACACCTCACCCATGACACCTCGCCTGGGACACCTCGCCTTGGACTAATTCTCCTCCTATGACTCACCCAAGACCTACTCCCACTTCTCTCTAACCGCCTAACAAACTCTCGTGCGTATTTAGCACAATCCTCGACATTCTCCAATGGATAGGGCACTTGGTGGATGAAAAATGGGCTTGGTGGCTCTTTTTGCCCGTTCTAACCCCGCCGACATCGGCCAAGTGTCGACCGATGCTGGCAAAATCACCGACGTCGGTTATGCTTAACCAATTTTTCTAACTCTTTGGAGATCAAAATAAAAAATTAGTGAATCCCTGGAAGCAACTGATGAATCCTAATCTTCAACCATCCGTCAATTTGTGAAATCTCTCAATCAAGCCTCTCACTCTCTCCCTCAGGTGCAACAACAGCTTCAGGTTCTCTATCAGCAACAGGTTCTCCACACAGGCTACATGAACAACAGGTACAGGAATCATCAGTAGCACACCTTCTACAAGGCACATGTAAGTATATTGTCTGTGTTTTTATTCTCTTTTCAGTTATTTGCTTTCAAACAATATCTCCCTAAACCAGACTGTTAACCAAGCCAGACCTGAATCTCGACTTATCCATCTTCCCTATTTCCTCCATCCTCTATCGGACCATACATTCTGCCCATTTAACTAGACTCTCAGACTCAGACCCCAGACCATTCAACCAAGCCCAAAAACTTTGTCTCAAGATTGGTAACAAACCTAGACCCTTCCTTGGCCTTGTCCATAGACCAAAACCCTGACCGGACTCTGTCCACAGACCACAGACCTGCCTGGACCTCGTCCAAGCTATTTGCCCCGACCGATGCCGGTCACTACCCAAACCGACGTCGGCATATTAACCGATGTCGGCACCTTGACCAACCGACGGCGGTAGGATTACCGACGCCGGTGACTGTGATCAATCCGACAGCTTCTTTCAAGTAAGTCTTTGCTTCTCTTTTCCATTTCCATCTTTTATCACTTTCAGTTCTTCATTATTCTGTTATTTATCAGACATTTCCTTCTATTGTTTAGTGGGTTTATATCCCTTAAGGAAGTTTTCATACTTCTGGGATCAAGCTTTCGCTTGACAACCCACCATTTGTCTATTTAACGGCTTCTTTTGTCCAAGCTTCTTTTCTTTGCAGGTGTCATTCCTCCACAGCCAAAGAGGAGTACTCACAGCGTCTGGATTACGGTGCGCAGACTTTATCCAGGTACACATCAAGCCTTGACCATTCCTTCTTAATTCTCTCTTTTGAAATTGAAAACAAAATTTGAATAGAAACAAGGATCACCTATGTGTTATCCCTGCTATAAAATTTGAGTAATTCTGCCAAGGAAAGGGTGATTCCTCTAGCTCTAACTTGGTCATTTTAATAATTCTGCCTTGAGGTTTGAGCCTTCAGCTAGCTTAAAAAAACTATTAGATTAAGACACTGTATGCTCTATTGCCTAGATACAAGTATGATGAATATGATTTAATCCCTACCTTAGATTTATTTTCTAATTCATATCTTGCTTGATCATTATTGACAGATAGTATTCTGATTGAGGATTGGATGCATATATTATGAGACTATTATGAAGATAAAATTCACTTTTGATCATCAATACATATGACTAATGAAATGAGATGAGATTCTGATCCTAAATACAAAATAATATAGTAATTCAAAATAGTTAAACATTCCCAACATTTTAAAAAAAAAAAATGTAGACATTATGCCTAAATGAAATGCCTACATACACTTTCAGTAAGACATAACAACCTATGAAAAGCTTCTCTTAATATCTAAGATACCTTTCATAGTATCATAGATGTGGTAGATTTATTAATAGAAGTATTTTTATCTAAAATGGGTGCTCTAGAATAGAGTATTCATTATCACCACATTGTGCACTTCTAAACTAAGTAGTGGGTAGCTTAAAATTGATTAAATTTGATTCAACACTAGACCTCCCAAAGCCTAGGTTTTCACCAATATTTTAAATTAATAGTTGGGATATCAACCAAGTCAAATACGTATATTATAAAAAAATATTTATCTTTTCAAAGCTTTGAAATTTGAATAAGTAAATCCACAATTTCATTTTTAAAAACCATGTAGTGATTTGTACAGTATGTAATTGGAAAAGGAGAACAAGGAGGTGAATACATGGAATAAAAAATGAAGTTCATATCCACTAAGTATTTTTTTGTCAAACTGAGGATAAGTAACTGATCACTTAGGGCAAGGTATGACTAGCTGGAGTGGGGAGCAAAGGTTGAAATGGATCTTGAGAGAAGAGGTCAATATTATTTATATTGACGTGAGTCTGATCAATAATATTACATATCAAAAATAATTTGGATCAATCAAGAGTGAGTTAGTATGGAGTGTAGATCCAACCAATGAAAATGCACCATAATATCAAACCACTATACACAGTTCTCAAGACTATCTCTGATGCAAACAAGATCAAAATAATTTAAAAATATCCCAAAAAATAGTATGGTTTATATATAGAAAGTTTTAGATCTATAAACTGATATTAACTATAATATAGATCCAAATAATTCTAAAATTAAATCTAGAGATTACATCTCTTAGAACTTAAAGTATCAAATATTTTGAAAACAAACATAGGGATGAAAAATACATCAAATCATTTTAATGGAAATATGTAGATTGATTATAAAATCCATTCATCATTCTCATTCCTAAATAAGAGATAAAAACATTAAATATGCAGATCAATTCCTAACCTTGCTTGGACACATCTCAACACTTTTTAATAGATTCTTAACCTTGAATGAGATTATTTAAAATGAACTATATTGAAATGAAGTACATTTGAATAAATTGATTTTGAATGAAATGCACTAACAAAGGAGGAATGTGCAATCTTAAATGATGGGTAGGTGGGGTTTTCATAGAGGGTTCAAATGAAGCCCATTAATTCAAACATGGTTTGAAGAAACACCTTTGTTCAAAGCATAGGACAAATATACATGTGATGGTTTGAGCAAATGTGTTTGTTTTTTTTAACTATGGTAAAACTAAGAGGCTTCACTCAAATCACCCTTGATGTTTCATGAGTTCCCTTAGCTTGGCTGCTAAGTGGGACTCACTTATGTGCATCGCCCCATAAATTTTAGGAACCCTTCCAAGTTAGCTCCATGATTTATCAAGCCTTTCAACATTAAAAGAATAGTCCTACTACTAAACAGTTGGATCTTCCTCCTTCTCTATGAAGGATTCATGATATATTTCATGTTGCTTTGTTAAGAAAATGTATACCTGATCCATCTCATGTTTTAGATTAGACTCATTTATAGGACATAAAAGATGAAAAGACCTAGTTAGAACCAGTGAGAATATTAGACCATTATAGCATTAAGATACATAATAGAGATATACAATAGGTTTTGGTGAAATAGGACTTCCTAAGTGAAATGACCACTACTTGGGAAGATGATCATCTTTTTAGGCAGTATTATACATGGATTTTTGACTAAGTCACCAAGATGGCTCCCTTTAAAGAGGGGGAGGATGTTATGATCCCACATTTTTATAATCTATTCTATTGTTAAGATATTGCTATTATTTTTGTTAAATTGACTATTGGTTGTTAACTCAGTTGGACTATATGTGGTTCTTATTGCAATGATATTAGACTATATGTTTAATTCTATACTTAATGATTTCATGAACTAATTCATGTAGTTAATATTTTTATGAATCCATAATTATTTATTAATTTTTGATATGATATGATTGATGTCTTTTTTATTATTTTTAGGATATATTTATAAGCTAGGTAGATGTTGGCAGTTGTACACCTGGTATTGAAGGAATTTTGAGCAAGTCAGACATGTTTGATAAGTATAATTGTTTGGTTATGTTTTATGTAATTTATTTTTGTAAACCATTACTTACCATTATTATTATTTCACCCATATTATTTTATCCCACCTTCATGTCTA
>JARHVA010005044.1:257500-332500 GCA_037957365.1 Torreya grandis | reverse complement strand
ATTAATGGGTTACAGAACTAAAATGGATGTTGAATGTTGCCCAAGGGTAAGATGGTTAATTTGGTATACATATATTGCTAAAGGTGATAGACTTCAGGTATATTACATTATTAGCTATTAGTTTTAACTCTCATGTTGATTAACTATTTTGTTATCTAATGTGGAATTACTCTTCTAATGTTTATTTATATTAAGATATATTGTTATGAACTCTTGCACATTGTTAACCTAAATAAATCATTATGATATTGATTTCTTGAATTACTTAGGTAATCAGGATAAAAAAATTGATCTATTAAGCTTATCCTAATATGATTTAATCTGATAATTATGTAAGGTTTATTAACCACATATTATGTATATTGATTTGAACATTGAGCTTTATATTCCAATAGAAGAATAAACCTTTTGATTATACTATATAGTCAATTAATTATATATTATGTTTTTTTTATTCAACAATATATAGTCTTAGTTTAGGCATAGAAAGTAGATTAATATTCAGTTTTGGTTTATTGCATTTTATATGATAATCTAACAACATAAATGCACGTATATGGATCTTGTAGTCATTTTCAGCAATGTATAAAATTTTCTAAATTTTATGGTTGCTAGTTCATATAACAAATAAGCCAGAATCCTTCCTTCTAACATGCATTTTAGACATACTATTTATGTGTAAGGTATGTCTACTACATATATTAAATTTTAAATTTATTGTCCTATTCTTATATTTAATATTAATATGATTAAATGTTAAATAATCCATTTATTGAATCAAGATGTTTCATAAGTATGCATAATATTTTTGCATAGACTAAACATTTACTTATGTGAAAAAACTTAAATGAAATTAAGATAATGCCATATTTATGAATTAATATAAGGAAATAAATAAGTTATACAAGGTGTCTACTTTATTTGAAGTTGCATAGTTATGTAACTAAAACCTACACGTGTGCTTATTTTTTTTACTTGGGCTACATAAACTTTCACATTCCCTTCTGATAGTTGAACCAACGTGCTTCACTACCTTTTTTTTGCCCAATAGAAAAAATTTAAGAGTTCTTTAAGTTGAATATTTTATTTGGGTTCCACTCAACATGGAATCCAACTTAATTTTATTTTCATTTGATTGTATTATGTTCTATTGTTGTGAATCAATTGCTACCCTATTCTAGTCTATTTGAATTATGATTTTAATTATGGAATGCAATGGTTTGTTAGGTATACATATACTGTGATAATAATGGAACATTATGTGAAAAGAATCAATTCCTTTCTTATATAGTGATCTGAAAATGACTTAGCTAAATTGAATTAATATATAATTTTTATTCTTTTGAAATAATTAGATAAATACGTTTTAATGGATTAGATATGTTATATAGATAATATCTTAGTATCTCTTGTTTCAAAATATCACATTAGCTATGCTAATATAATGGCTATATGAAATGGTTTCTAGACTGCCTATAGGATAATGATGTTGATCATAACTATATCATTAATCATTATTATAAATAATACCATCTATATTAGTAAAAAAAAAGATGTATGAACTACTTAAATAGTAGTGCAGTGACCTCAAAGCCAATGAGACATTTATGACCTTGATCGGTAGCACTATGAAACCATGAGTTTTAAATCTATTTTCTCTTTATGAAATAACTTTTTCTATAGCATGTGTTGAATTAATTTTTGGTTGCTAATTATGATTACTTATTCGAATTATGTTAAAATATAAGGTTATTAACCTACACATTTAAAGTAAACTTATGTAAACCCAAATAATAAATTAGGATGTTAGAGTTATCCTTTCTAGTTAAACTAATCCTTTAACATAACCATCCTTGAGTGAGATTGAAACCCACTGAGGAGAGTGAGGTATTTACCTGGGATTAATGACTTAGAAATGGTTCTATGTGGAAGTATGATTGCCAAATATGGTGTTCGGGTCCTATATTTGTATTCATATAATGATATGCCTTGAACCTCATAAAACATATATTAAATTAACATGATTATCCATATAAATTTTTATATGTATTTATCTCTAGTTAATTACCTTATTTCACCTCCTTTGGTTCTAGTTATGTGTATGTGAGTGCATTGAACATTTATCACTTATGTTAGAAAGAGAGGTGGTTGGGTCCAACACATATCCAAAATGTAATCTAATATACAATTTCAAATTTTTGAGGGGTTTTTACATAAGTAAAATAGAAACATAAACCTTTTTGAAATCCAATTTCGCCAGGGGTCACTTAGACATAAATAGGTTTTAATAACATTAAATACCAAATATGATAGAGAAAAGAAGGTAGGCACAACCCAAAAATAGGTGTGTTTAATTTAATGCATTAGGGAAGATATTAACATATTTACTATAATTGAAATAGGGCAAAAGATAATAGCAATACAATTCTTAAAATATTTTGAAACTTATCAAATGGAGCCCAATCGATTATAATCAATTTATATGCACTAAGGATTCATTTTTATCAACTCCATCAGAAATTAAAAATGTAATAGTATAAACATTGGTGTAAAATGGAATCCATAGGCACACTTACTTGCAAGGTTGATATAGGTTGACATGAGGCCAATGTTATTAGTTCCTCATTCTTGTCTACCAATCATCATCTCTCTTTAGAATGCCATGGGCTTTCCCTTTTTAACTAAAAATTACCAATCAACTCTCTAGGAACATTTTCCTTCAAAACTTCTCCCCACTCCATGATTTGCAGTGTAGGATTTATCCAAAATGGGGGAATTCAAATCAGATGTGAGCTTCTCTAAAAGAATGTATATTGGGAGCATCGAGGAGAGCCTCAATAACCAAAAATAATTTTTTTTAATAAAAACCTCTTCCAATATTTTAACATGGAGTGTAAGTCAACCCACATCATGATGAGTATATTAAATGTTGCCCCTTGCATCAATAAACCCCTCCCTATGAAAATCCATCATGACGTTTAAGACTATAATACTAGGCCCACAAATGGACAAGTAGAGTCATAGAATCAAATGATAATATTAACAAGGACACAAAAAAAGTAAAACATCCAAAACTATTTAGGGAGATAAGTCATGGACCTTGTAGTTTGAAGACACCATGGTAGATCAAAGTCACTTAATAAAAATGGGGTTCAAGACACAAGGCTAAACATAACATGCTATGGTAAGTTAAGCCCTTGACAATGATATGGAGACCTCACAATAACACCCAAACACAAGAAAAGAATATGATCACAAAATACAATCATGATAAAATAAATAATGATCTAATAAATACTTAAACCATGCACATAATAAAGAACAACTAACACATACACACACAAAAAAAACGTAGACCAAACCCCAAAAAACACAAAAGCAATTAAATAAAGATGAACCAAAGAAAGTAGAAGATTGTAGATGACCAATGGCTTTAAAATTTGTGTCATATTACATTTTACCAATCATTATCAATCTTAAATGCTCATAACTCTTACTCGTTACTATCCCAGTGCTCAAAGTCCATCGCTGAGCCTAACTCACTTCACTTGTTCTTGTAACCACCAAAGCATGCATCGACAACATATGCTCAAGAAATAAATATCAATAATAATAAAATGTTTTATATAAAAAATATGAAACATGTCATTAGTGAATTAAGCATAAATACATATTGTACTAATGAACCAATCATAATCAATCAATCATGATAATCAAAATCGTAACATCTAAGTTAGAATAATCAACTTTAGTAATAAATGAGATGTGAAATGGATCTAGGATAAACCTATTAAACTAGAGTGTCAAAAACAATCGCAATGCATAACTTGGTGAGGTTATGACAATAAATTTGAATGGGATTTAATGAAAAAAATTTGATATAATTTGATCTACATAAATTCTATTACTTTCCTCTCATTGTTAAAGTGGATGAAAGAAAGTGTTAAAAAGACATATAATAAAATAAGTGTTGACTAGTATTGTTCTAAATGTGTTGTGGACATTGACAATTGTGATTATAAGTATTTTGTTTGATTTTAATAAACTAATATTAAAATAAAATAAATTTCAATGGTTTGCTTTCATGAGCTTATAACATCAATTGTGGGTATTGTATCAAAGGATTTTTAATTTATTAATGTTAATGACAAGGGTATAGTTATAATATTTAATCATGTTGTGGGGAAGAAATTCATGTGTAAACTATCAGTCAAGATTAAAGAATTACAATGGGGGAATAAAACAACATTTTATTTTTAATGCATAACCGTCCCCTTCCCCCCGTCCTTCCATGCCAAAAAAAAATGTCGATATAAAATGAAATGCTTTCGTTTCCTTATTTAAATTTTTATAGTTGATTTGATCACGTACAAATTTCTTTTTGAAATTGGATATTATGTGTTATATTATTTTTATTTTAATACATATAATTTTTGTCATTAGATTTGGTTAACTAATATGAAAATTAAATTAGTCTTTACTTTGTTATGATTTGAGAATACAAAAAATCTTAAAATTCTTTTTAATTTGATTTTAAAATGTTTATAAAAATAATAGTATTATCAATATTTTACTCATTTATTGCATTTAAATAAAGGTAACATTACATTTAATTATATTTTAAATATTTCATTTAATATCTTTCATTTAAAAATATATTTATTTTATTTTTCAATAAGAAATAAATATTTTTATTGTAAAGGTCATCCTTAGGGAAAATGTTGGGAGACCTAATTAGAAGTGATTTTAGATGCACTGAATATCCCAATTGATGCCACAAAGACCCTATAAGTTTGTTCTTGCTCTAACTACTTCGATTCTTAACATTGAAAAGTGCAGTTCATGAAATAAGAAAAAAGTAGAAGGATTATTTGGTTTCCGGTGGTGGTCTTATTTCCTAAAAAGCCTACATTATGATATGAGGTTCAAATGGCTAGTCCAATGTGTGAAAAAAGGAGGAGGAGGATCCTTTTATTTTGGGCGGTGGTTTTATTCCATGGAAAATATTTTTGAGCCTCCTAGTTTCTCATTCAAGATCTTTCATCTAAATACTCAAATATTCTAGTCCCATTACACCAAACTCACGATAATTTTGGTTCAACAATACTGAAATAGAAATTTATTCATGGAGGTGATTCCATCATGCAGTGCTTTATTATTCTGACTTGGATTTTCAGGAATTGATTGGGGGGATTCACATTGTGTGTAAATGTTGATATGATCATTGGTATTATTTATCTAATGGTGGCTTGGTGTATTTCTGGATGTTTAATTTTTGGGTGTTTTTCATATCACCATTTGTTGTTTTAGAAACAAATAGTTTTTTTTGGTATGATCTTCTTTCTTGATCATTTTTTTTCTTCATGGTAATGTCTACTTTTACATTATTATTCATCATAAAAACAATTAAACTTATTTAATGTAAATTTTACATATATTTTGATTATGTGAAAAAATGGATTTATTTCAAAAATTTATTATTCAAGAAAGAAACTAAATGTGCATAAATATTATTTGAATAATAAAAAACATCATAATGAAAAAAATGTTCCAATATCAACTTAATAATTATATTAAATATAAACTTATAAAAGAAATAAAGCATCTAGTTAGATTTTGCTATTACAAATGAAGAAATGTTAGATTTCGCTATTACAAAGAATATTGAACCCATTCCTTGCAACCATATAAATGACATGTTCAAAATTGTAGAAAAAGAAACATCAACTCCAAAATTTTGCAGTTTATTTCAAAGGTAGTATAAAATATTTTAAGATATTTTGATTGATTCTCCATTCCCTGCATCGAAAATTAAATTAAAACCCTTATTAAAAGTACATATAATTTCAACATTATTAAGACACATAGATATTATTCTTAGAGTGGATATGTTATCATATTTTAAAACATGTTCTATATGCATGGATCTAGGAATCAATATATGAATTTCAAATGGATTATACACTTGTTACAAATTATTATCATAACAAAAGGTCATCGTTTCTACAAATAGAATAATATAGATATTAGATAACAACTTATATATTTGTAGAGGTTAATGGAGGTCTAGGAATTTTTTGTAAAATATATTAATTTAATGTTGTAAGTAGAATATTTGTGGGAGAAAATAAAAATATTATGAAGATATTGTTAGATTCTTTTAAAATATTAGTTCCATTGCAAAATTTCATTCCTATAAATATTATTTAATTATATATAAAACTTGAAAAAAAAAAATGAAGTCCTAAAAAATCAAAAGATTTTTTATTATAATATATTACACGTTAAAAAAAATAATAAAAAATAATATATAATACATATTCCAAAATATTTAATTTTAAATGATGACTCATTAACATCATTTATTGTTAAAATTTTTGTCATATTGTCTTTCATTCTTTATCTATGTATTAACATTCAATAATCTTGGAAAACTGAGTCAACTTTAGATAGATTAGAAATCACACATTATGATTAAATATCAAAACCACCTTCCACATTATTAAATCTTTTCCAAAAATACATGAATCGAAAAACAATAATTTGAAATTACTATACCAAGTAACACGTGTTATCCCATAGCAAAAAAAATTGGATGCCTCAAGGTAAACGAACAAAATATAGAAGGTTTGTTTCCTATAAAATTTAATAATTTATTTCCTACAGGGGAAGTTATGTTTATAATACTTCCGTTGAAAAAAATTTAGATGATAGAATATGAACTCCATTTTATATTTTATGATGTTATCATAGTTGGTAGTGATAAAAAATTTATTATTTTTATTTATTTCCGAAGAAAAAAAAATCATTTTCGTTAAAAAAATATCGAGGATAATTCTTTGTACTGATTTTATTCTTCAAGATCGGATCGATGAGATTTATGATGATAAACTTGTTCAAGACTTAATGCACTCCTCTTTATAGGAAAAAAGTTTGTACTTGAAAAACAACTATGTTGAAGTAACTGATATGACTGATCAATTATGTTTTCCTACAATTTTTTATCATGTTGAGTGCTGCTAACACCAAATGGCATGATTTAAATATTGAAATTCCTTCCAAGCCACCTAAATTCCCACACCAAGATTATCGTTTGTGAATAAAAAATATTATCTCTAAGCCAAATGGTACATAACTTTATATGGAACATATATTTATAATATTCCGGGGATTATAAAAGGGGACTTCGAAACACAAGGTTATTGGCATATGTATACAATGAACTGCTTGATAACATATTTGATTTTTTAAAAAATAGTTATTTATATTAAAAATTATATAATTAAATATTATTTTTAAGCATAAATGGAAATATCAAAGGTTTACATATATCAATGGATTTTTATAGGTAAAATATGAATGAAATATTTACATATATAATTGGGAATATTAAAATTTAGTTGCAAATCCAAAATCTTATTTTGAAAAAATATATGTTAGTTTAGAATCTATTTGATAGATTTCATAAAAATAAAATGGATCATCATTGTATGATTGGTGATTAGATTTTACTAAATATAATAGGCATAATTTCAAGCAATCCTTTTTTTTACCATGAAAAAATCTTAAAGCATGTTCAAAGGGATAGAAAGTGGACAAAATTATGTATAGGCCTAGTTTATAGAGGCCATAGATTTTGATTTGAAAGTTCATTTGAGCTCTCGTTCTCATCAAAACAAAGGTCTCAAATATTTTATTACAGCCCATTTTAGCATGTGGTAGTTAGCATTGGGAAGCTCTTTTTTAATTAATATTTTATATTATTCATGTCAACTCTAATTTCAACTTTAAATTTATTTTAAAAATTGTTATGTAATGCTTTATTGAATCAAAGAGAATCAATAACTATTATTGTTTCATGAAATTGTGAGTATTGTGCATATTGGGATTTTTCCTCCTTCTCTGGTTTGTATAGTTCAACATCTAGTATGATGGAAATTTCTAATAGTAAATCTAATATATTTGTGAATTTTTATTAGGATTTGAAATTATATTTTTTTGAGAGTATTTTATAATTGAATAACATGTATAAAGATGTTGAGAGGATGAAAAGGAATTGGAAAAATTGAATAGGATTATGTAACACCTACAAAGGCAAGTGGAAGAATTAATTATAATTATCACAAATGGCACAAATCAAAGACAAACGTAAGTAGGGGAGACAACAAAGGAATAAATAAACTTTGAAATAATAAGTTTGTAAAATTGAGGAAAAACAAAAACAACCACCGTCAATGGAGGAAATCATAGTTGATAGATAGGTTAAATAGCATGTAAATTATTTTCAAATGAAAAAATATGAGAGAAAATAATAAATGAATATTTTCATGCATAAAATCTAATGGCCATGCAACTATTTGGTGAGATCGCCTACAGTAAGAGAGATAGAGGAAGGGCAAAGAAAATATCAACAATTGGAGAAATATGAAGAGGATGAGAAAGAAATTTCTTCTTATATATTATGAATAAAACCTCTATAGAAGATTCCAAAAATTAAGTAAAAATGATCATAGTATTAAAAAATATAAATATGAGTTTTAAAATCATTCCATATGAATAGATCATGATGAAACAAAATAACACATGGCTGCAAGGTATGTAAAATGTTTGATGTTTTTTATTCAATAAGAATTCATTATGTCTATAATATTTTTCATTGATGAGGTGTATCATAATCTTTGAAGGAATAACAAAAAATAGACATGGTCTTATAAGAATAGCTTGACCAAAAATAAGACAATCAGCTCTAGTAAGAGGGTGAGGAACGTTTAGTTCCACTAGAAGATGAACAATACATGGTATAAAAAGACAAGTGGATAATACACAAGGATTTAAATATCAATAAAAGGGAAGTGGATTTAAAATAGATAGAGGATATGGTGGTGGTAGAGTATGTAATATTCCACAAAATCCTTATGTTTATAACATATGAAAATAAGAAGGACATAGAATGTTTGAGTGTTTACACTACCATGGACAAGAAAGGAGACAATAGGATCACCCAATAGTAAATTTGGTGGAACTTGAAACAAAACAATAAAATATAGAAGTTGTAGATGTAGGCAAGGGAGAAAATATCATGATGAGGCAAAAATGGTAGCTCCAAATTAATAATAGGTGTAGAATAGATATGATTGTGATTTATGGCTACATACAAATATTTTCTAAACAAGGTGCACTTCATTTTCTAATATATGAAAAGTAATTATAGATGGTGGTGGCTATGAAAATATAGTTTCTAAAGAAATGGTAGAGAAACTACCTTTACAATGAGAAAACCATTTTTATCCTTATTGTATTTGATGGTTTAAGAAAATAAATGACGTTAATAGTAGATAAAAGGTGTTGAAAAAAGTTTTATATTAGAAAAAAATTATAGACATGAATTATGGTTTGATGTTATTATAATGGATGAATTGCATATGTCATTGATAATGCCTTAGAAATATTGTAGGAAGAAAATTCATAATGGAGCACATAAAACATATAATTTTTATAAATGTGGTAGAAATTTAGTTTTATTACCTATTAAAAATGAATATCAAGCATAAATCATGTTGTCCATGAAATAATTTAACAAAGACATGATGATGACATGTTATACATTAATATTAAATAAATAAGACATAAAAGTGGCGTGAATATGAACATAAGTAACATAAGTGTGGAGAGAATACACAAATATTATAATTGATAAGTTACTCTATGGATCACCATCAAAGAAAGACATTTAGAATCATATTGATTTGATTCCAGGATCAACTCTACTCAATCGATAATATTATAGGTTGAATCCAATAGAACATGCATAATTCAATAAGCATGTTAGTAAATTGGTAATAAAGGCTATAGTAATGGAGATAATGAATCCATGTGCAACATAAATATTTATAACCACAAATAAATATGGGAAATGGATTATGTTTGCATATAATATATCAATTAATAAAATAACTATCAAATACATATATAATATACCTTGTTTAGATGATACGATGGATGTGATTAGATGAGAAAAATAATTTACTAGCATTAACCTAAGGAGTGGATACTATTAGATTTATATTCATGAAGTAGATAAATGGAAACCAATATTCAAGACAAGGGGATGACTTATAAGAGCAGATGGTGGTGCCATTTGGATTATATTATGTACCCAACATGTTTATGAGGGTGATGAACATAATGTTATGAGATTACATTGGCAATTTTATCATGGTTTATTTTTATGATCTTTTGGTATTTAGTAAGTGAAAATAAGAGCACTTAAGGAATTTGAGAATGGTATTAGAACTATTAATAAAGGAAAAGTTATATGCAAATACGAAGAGGTTTAATTTTATGCAGAATAGTTTGGTATTTTTGGAGTTTGTAGTTTCACCACATGGTGTAAGAATAGATGAAAAAGGTAAAGGAAACTATTGAGTGTCCTATTTTGAAGAGCATCACATATGTATAAAGTTTCCATTATTTACAAACATTTTTAAAAAAATAAAATAAAATTAGTAGCATTGTTGCACCAATAATAGATTGCATGGGAGGGGAAAGAATTATTATTTACAAAGAAAACAACATAAGGATTTCAATTACTGAAGAAAAAGATTATAGAATACCCTATTTTAGCATTACCATGTTATAACTATTAGAATATGCCAATAGGTGATCTTCTGGTAGAATAAGCACATAAAGAATTTTGCAAATTAATGACCTTGATTGTATTTAGAAATTAACAAGAAGATGTGAATCAATTTCTTGATGTATTCAAAATACCTTTCTTACCAATTACTTACTTTGTTACAATAGCCTTGTGAAGAGGAATATAAAGAAGGAGTAGGGGAGTTAACTCACATGAGAACTCATTGTGGAACTAAGTGTAACTCATTATAAAACTCATAGAAGAACTCACAATGGTACTCAACTAATATCTAAGTGGAAATCACCCTCTCATCCACATAACTTCTTATCACACCTAAGTAAGATAAAGCTACATGTGTAGGGATTATCCCTTTAACAAGTAAATGGAATAATGAATATCCTACAACAACACCCCCTCTTAAGCATAGTTTAGGTGGGTAGAAAATAAAATATTTTTCCCAATAACAAGGTCTGATGAGGTACCCACGAATGATGTAACTCTCAAAAGTGTAAAAGGAGAAATCCAAGTGGGAAAAAAATTTACATCAAAAAGAGAGACAAAGAAAATAATGTAGGATTAGAAAGCCCCACTCTAATACCCCATTTTAAGCATAGCCTAGGTGGTCTATAAAATTGGGTCCCAATAATGAGGCTTGATGAGGTACCCATGTATATAGTGATGAACCCAATATCCTACAAAATATGAAGTATGTGTACATCCAAAAATAAGATGGAGAAGGAATTTGTAGAATTTCACATGACAAATGTTGTAGTAGGTCCCTCTGTAATGAATGTTGTCTCTTCCTTTCGAAACAAAGAAACCATTAGCTAAAAAAAAATTAAATTCCCACTCAAGTGGAAGGTATATAGTGAAATAACCCCCAAATTGTTTTTGGAATGATATTTTAGAGTATATTTTGGACATGTGTTAGGCCCTCTTACAAGTCTTGCTAATGCAACAAAAACATTTGGCACACTTTGTGCATACATAATTGGAACCAAAAGAGGGGAACTAAGGAAATTAGCTAGAGATAAAAACATATAAAAGATGCTATTGGGAAATTTTGTGTTTATTAAAAGGATTATGGGATTTGAGGTGTACAGTGTACGCATACACTAATAAGTCCTGAGTGCCATAAGTGGCACTCATAATTCCACATAGGATCATTTCTAGGTTCTTAATCTTAGGTAAATACCTCACTCTCCTTAGTGGATTTCAATCCTACTCAAGGATGGTTAAGTTAAAGGATTGGTTTAACCAAGAAGGATAACCTTATTTCCCTAACTTATCATTTAGGTTAATCATAAGATTATATCAAAATTTTATGTTATACAATATAATCAAACAATAAAAGAAGCAAATAGAAATAATTCAACACACATAAATTTTGATTTATTTATGCAACAATAAAGTATAATAGAAAACAGATTAAGTATAACATTCTCTAGTGCGACCACCTGAGTCTTAAATCTTTATAGCCTTTCAGGTCATCACACCATTAATTTATTACCAAACAAGGATATTTATAACATTCAATGATATAGTTATAATTCAATATTTCAACTCTTATAGTCAATAATGGAAAATACAACTATTTATATTGTCATAGCCAAACAATATGAAAAGAGTTTTAAGAAAAAAATTGAACTATCTATGTAAGAGAAATAACATAGGAATCAATTATTAGTGAAGGTCAATTAGGTAATTATTTAAGAAGGAATTCCATTAATTCCATAAAACGTTCCATATGTGAATGTTTAAATTTATTACGGTGTTAAGAAATCATTAATAAATTATGCAAACAAAAGAAAACCAACAAGTGTTTAGTAGTAATGCATGGAATTCAATCAACGAGGCTCGTCCAAGTTTCGAAATGAGTAAAACCCAAATAAAATGTTTCACCTAAGGAACTCTTACAATTTTCATTGTTGGGCAATCGAGGTGTCAAGGGAAGTAAGTTTAGCTATCAAAAGGTAACTGAATTGCTCACAATAATGAGTGTATAAATTCTAATTAATCAACTAGGTCTCATTAAAGGGAATATAGATACATAATAACTTACTTATCCCATTATGGTTTCATTTTAAATTTATTTAGTTAACCAAGTAAATAATCTAAATAAAATAGTATACATGTTTATTCTTGAATCATAAGAACCAACTAATTAATATTTCCTTCTTTAAATAGTACAAGTATTAAATTATTAATCTCAAATTTCATAATGAGACATTAATTAAAAATAAATTACATACCTTGCATACAACTAGATATGTTTGAAATTCATTATATAAGGGAGCAATTGATTTATTTTTCTCATGGTCCAGATATCCAATTTTATATATTACTGAAAGATTAAGAGGAACATATGCATTTGTGTATAAAAGTAATAAAGTAAACCAAATAGTAATTTATCTAATGCAAGCTAATTAAAATTTTTTTATTTGAATTCCCATATAAGTTATTCTTATAGAATTAAATAGATTTTAAAATTAAACATATATGTGGATCCCAAGTAAATATTCATGGATTAATTCAATTAACATCAAGAATTAATAAGACAATAAATATTCTTAAAGATGTACATATATATCAAACTAATCAACTAGGATGTGATCAATCTCACAAAAGAACATTAGATCAATGAAAGAAAAATATAGTAATGAACCTATTGTAAAAATTAATCACCTACCCAACTAGATCCAGCTTATATATTATTGAATCAATGAAGGATTAGTATAATAATGAATTCACACACACACACACACACACACACACACACACACACACACACACACACACACACACACACACACACACACACACACACACACACACACACACACACACACACACACACACACACACATGAACTAATGTTATACCCAATCAATTATAGATTGTTATGATTATAAGAATATTAAATCAATTTGGTATTAATTAAATAATATAATGTACTTAAGGCATAGTATCTTTAGCCATCAGTAAATTTACCTTATTAAATTCTTAATTTTTTGCTACCAATCCATTCACATCAATAGTTAGTAGCCATCAAAATTTGTATATCAATTAATGCCAAAGTTACAACTATAATCAATGCCATATAGTAATAATTAACCAAGTAACTAAAAGAAAATTATATTAAAACTTTCCAATCATGTGTATGGAGTCATCAAAAATTGAAGTTAAATAAGGACAAATTGATTAGGACAAATCCATTTAATCAGCTCTATGAGCCCAGCCATCAGTGGCCCTAACCTCTCCAACCATCCGTATGAAGGTGGTTGTGGTAACCAGAACATGAGATAAATTTTGAGTAAATAAATCTTCAAACAAAAGACATAGAAACAAAAAGAATACATCCAACATAGTCATATCATTTCAAGGCAAAATAGAATTAGTTAATCTTTTTAAGTATAGATCAAGAGTGGATTGGTTAACCTAGGTTATCGAACGATATAGAATGGATTAAATCTAATATATTTTATATCCTTCAAAGTTATCCTAATTGGAACCCCATCCAATATCATGATCAATTCTAACCATCTCCACCCCTAATTTATACTTTTCAAATATTCAGGTCTAGTCTACGGATGGAAACCACATATTCCAACAAGTACCCAAACACAACCAAAATGAACCTTAACTAAATAATTAAAGAACAAAATAAATCTCAATCCAAACTATTAATCCAAAATAAAATAGAGACAAGTAGTAAGAAACAAGTTAAAATATAACCCAACAAACTTAGATAGACTAAGCCAAGTATTAAAATAATCATATAATTATAAAATTTTAACTTGTAGGCATCATTATACATTTATACATTACATAGTCAATAAAATTACATGGACATGAATATCAATGAACACCATATAACCAAAGCATGATAAACCTAATCAAGCCAAATATCAGGGTCAAGATTACAAACTTTAGTAAAGCAAGTAAAGTTCATTCAAACAACCCAGTCATGGTACAAGTTAGCATAGTCACATACATATATCATGAAGCCACACAAAACACACACACACACACACACACACACACACACACACACACACACACACACACACACACACACACACACACACACACACACACACACACACACACACACACACACACACAATTACACAACCACTTATTTAAGGAGAATACCATAATCGATTCCAATGATCAAAGATCATACAAAAGAGATAAGGCTCAAATACATTCAACTGAAACACCAAAATTTCAATTATTTGTGACTATTAAACATAAAGCATAGTCACTGTCAAATAACCCATAATCCAAATCAAAGTCACAACTTACCCACATAATTGAGTGAGAATACCCTAGATTATTTCAAGGTTTATGAAAAGGGTAGAAGTCAAGTTTTAAAAAAATCATATATAAAATTCAAACATAGAACATAGCCATAATGACTAAAGTTTAAATTCACACATGTAAAACACAATGCAAGTTCATTATAAACAAAACACAATTAAACCAAGTAACAACATAATAAAAAAATCCAAGATAATACAACTAGACCATATGTATCCATAACCTTCTAATTGAATAAACGATCAAGGTTATCAAGACATAAGATCACAAGGAGATTCAATAACATAGTTCAATTATAAACTCATTTGGCCCTTAAGTCACAAAGCATGAAAATGATTTACTCAGATGGAAACATCAACCATAATTAACTCAATAAAATAATCCTGACCCACATCTTATTTTAAAAAGATTACAATCAATAACCTTAAGGGATCATGGTTTCAAAAGTGCCAACCACATAACTATTTAAAGAGACATATTTATTTAAAAATAACATTTTCAAAATATACGTATAAGCTGCACTACCCAGATTCAGTAAAATGCAATCGCTATCAAAACCATGTTCTAAATCAATTCATGAAAACACCATTGTTACTCAAGAAATGTAGACAAACAGACATATCCAAGAAAACCACATAGATGCCTTTTTATAAAACATAGTGACCACACAGAATGTTTTCAAACTCATATTGATGAAAACATAGTCCACGACCCTTTTTGGAAAAAACCAAAATGACTATATGGAGATAAAGATTTGAGCTATAATATATATCATCATAAGGGGCCTATGTATGCACCCAAAAGTCTCACTTCCAACTGCATGAGTAGCCTCTATATATTTATTACCATTCAAATATATATATATATATATATATATATATATATATATATATATATATATATATATATATATATATATATGAAATGAAATGAAATGTATCAATATATCATAATAAGGGGCCTATGTATGCACCCAAAAGTCTCACTTCCAACTGCATGAGTAGCCTCTATATATTTATTACCATTCAAACATAGATAACAAAAAAAACCAAGAAAAATGAAATGAGTTACTTGAAAAATGCAAATGACTCTAAAAGCATAAACGATCAAAACCTCTATCACTTCACCAAGCACTGCTGTGTATTTTCCAAACCATCCAGCTTAGCATTAAAAACAACTCAAGATTTTTATTATTTTCTCCCCAAAATTTCCATCTTTCTAACTCTTATACCCATTGTATATACTTTCCAGTCTTTCTATCCACTCACCCATACCTTAATAGATTGGCATTCAATTCAAGAGGAGAGAGAAACACCTCTAGATCCCAAGGCAATCCCTTACCAACCTCGCCATTAATGGAAAGTCTAGAAGGATCTATAATTAATCAATCAACCACTAATGTAAAAGGTTATTAATTAATAATATAAGGACTTAACACAAACTAAGTTAATTGACATGGAAACCTCTACTAAAATATGTCACTTGCCTCATTAAATGAGGTTAATGTATATCTCAAAATGTTATCAACCTATGTCGATATAATAATATTTAAAATAGCATCAATGATTTTAAACCAAGTATAAATTTAATCCATGACTTATCTCATTGTTGGAATAGCATGCCTCCACCTTAACATATAGTGCTAGGTTGAAATGATTAAATCATGAAATTAGGGTGACAATGGTTCCCAAGGGTGCTACTTGGTCCAAGTGGGTCTAGGTAGGTTTAGTTGCATAACTATATAGTGTATTAATATTAATGAAACAAAAAAAAATTGAAAACCTATGAGAGAGAGTATAGAATGGAGTGGTGCATAAGGAATAAAGGCTATGACTATCAAAATGAAAAATAACCATGAAAAATGACTTCTAATGACATTGGCAAAGTACATCAATAAACACAAGTATAATTAACTTGGTCAAAAAAACATAATGACTAATAAAGGTATCTAAAGGACAAAAAAATATCAATTATACTTGTTGGACATGCTGACATGCTCAAAATTCACTTGGTTCTTAGTGTAAAACCTTCAACATCTGCCTAGTTCATAGACAAAACTTGTAACCAATGAAAATAACATCAATCCAATTATGTCAATAATTGATAATCATTAATCAATACATATTTATAAAATAAACATAAATAGTAATTAGTCCATAAAATAATTAATTATTGAATCAAGTATACAACCCAACACTACTGCAACTAGTACCTTAGATAATCGAGCTAAATAACAACTAATAACCAATCTAATAATCATAATGTTAATGTCACAACAACATAATATATAATCAAAATATGGGATCATAACATCATCTCCCTATTATAAGGGAGCCATCTTAGTGACTTAATAAAAAATCTATACATAATATTGTATGAAAACATTGGCATCTTCCTGAGTAACACTCCTTTCACTTATAGGGTCCCATCGCACCAAAACCTATTGTATATCTCTATTGCACAGCTTAATGCTATGATGTTCTAGGATTCTGACTGTATCTTTTCCTCTTCCTTGACATAGAAATGAGTTCAATCCAATACATGAGATAGATTAGGTATATACTTTCTCAATAATACAACATGAAAAACATCAGGAATTTTTTTAAGAGAAGGAAGAAGTGCCATCTGGTAAGTAATAGGGATAATATTTTCCACTATGTCTAAATGCATAATAATTTATGGTGCTAGCTAGGAATCCTTGCCAAATTTAATAAAACTTTTCTATGGTCTAATGCACAAAAAATGTTGTCTCTGAGCTAAATTCATGCAGGGTTCTCTTAAGATCTATATAGCTCTTTTGCCTATTAGAAGTTATTTTTATATTGTGCCTTATTAATTCAATCTACTTGTCATATTCTATCAGTAATTTAGGTCCATTAATATTCTTGTTTTCTAAGTTGTCCCAACCAATAGGTGTTCTACACTTACATCCATATAAGGTTTCAAATGGAGCCATCTTAATAGTTAAATGATAGGACTTATTATATAAAAATTCAAATAGATCAAGATAATACTCATTTTATTTGATGATCCATTACATACATGTGCAACATATTCTCAACCACTTAGTTGGGCCATTATGCTTGCCAATCTATTTTAGGATGATATGAAGAATTAAAAATTGTCTTTATTCTAAAGGTTATTGTTAAATTATGGTAAAAAATTGAAGTAAATAACTTATCTCAATCTAAAATGATCACTTTAGGTATACCATGGAGTCTTAATACCTCCTTCAGAAAGCATTCCACAAATACATATGCATCATTTGTTAAATTTCTAGCAATAAAGTGGCCAACTTTAGCTGCTTTATTAATCCCCACCAGGATTGTATCATATTTGATGCATGATTTTGGTAGCTTCATAATAAAATCAAGTCAGCCTATAGCCCACTTAACTATTGGAAATATCATGAGGGTAAATCAACCCTCCTTGATGGCAATGCTTAGCTTTGATCTATTGGTATTCCAAGTATTTTTGCTAAAATTTTAGTGACATTATGATTCATTTTAGGCCAAAATAGAGATTTTTCAGCTCATGCATCCTTTTTTTAACCCCTGGATAAGCATAATAAGGTGTTATATGAACTTTGTTAAGTATATAATTTCTTAAGTCACCCAATTTGGTGATATAAATTATGCCTTTATGCCTTATTAGGCTATCTATTGCAACATAAAATTCATAAAATATTTTTACTACATGCTTGTTAGCCAAACTTACTCTTAAATCATGGTAGAATACATCAACAAGATGTTGTTTGAAATTAGTACTTCTAAAATTTCCTTGTAATATTGATAAGGCAATAAGGTATGTCTATCTACTAAGAGAATAACCCACATGATTCTCCTTAACTTTGACATATGATATATTCATGTCAAAATTGCTATAAACTTTTAGCCACTTGCACTAGCGTGCATTCAAATCTTCTTGGGATAAAAAATACTCAAGACATCGATGATTAGATTTTACTTGGTAAGACATTCTCAGGAGGAAATGTTTCCATTGTTTGAGTACATGAACAATATAAATAAGCTCCGTCTCATGCATAGGGTAGTTATTTTCATTCTCTTTCAATTTTTGTGCCTCATAAGCCACAACCTTGACATCTTAAGTTAATATACCTCTATATCCATCTTAACAAGCATCAACCCAAACTTGAAATTTACCATTTGGGTTTGGTATGATAAGAATAAGATCTTTTGTCATCATCCATTTTATTTTAATAAATTTTTCCTCACACTATTGAGTCCATACAAAATTATTTGCATTACTTTGCAAGGAAGTGATGACATTGATAATAACTATCCAAACCTATGAAGTTGTGCACTTCGTGCACATTGGAAGGTGCACGCCAATCTTGAATAGATTTAATCTTAGAAGGGTCAAAATTAATGTCTTATTTAAAAATAATGTGTCCTAATTAATGAATTTTTAATTTATATAATGCACATTTTGATAAATTTTCATAAAACTTATGTTGTCTTATTCATTGTAAGACTAAATGAAGTTGTTGATCATATTCAGCCTCATTTTTGGAATAGATAAGAATATCACCAAGAAAAACTAGCAAAAAATTATCCAAAAAGTCTCTAAATATGTTTTTCATAAGATTCATGAAAGTTGTAGGTGTATTGGTCAAGAAAGAAGACAAAACTATGAACTCATAGTGTTCATATTGAGTTCTAAAGGTATTTTTATGTATGTCCTATTCCTTGATTTGTAGCTAATGGTAACCATATCTCAACTCAATCTTAGAAAAGACTACAACACCATTCATTTGCTCAAACTTTTCATTGATTATAGGTAAATAATAATAATTTTTTATGTTTACCTTATTTGACATGTAGTAGTCAATACAAAGACTTAGTGTACCATCCTTCTTCTTCATAAATACTACTAGAGCACCACAAGGAGACACACTTGTCCAGATGCTTCCACCATCTAGAAGTTCTTAAAACTAAAGTTTTAATTATTTTCTATTTACCACATTCATGCATTAAGGTGCATTAGATATAGGGGAAAATCTGGGTATGATGTCAATAGAGAAAATTATCACTTGGATGGAAAACTAGGTAGATTGTTTAGGAAAGACATCCATAAACTCACTTAGGATAAGAAAATCTATGTTTTCTATCTTTTTTTTTTGTACTTGGTCTACATATATCTTTTAACCCTTCCTAATAGATCTTTTATTTATAAGTATGAAAGTGTTTTGCATATTATAGACCCTTTCATGCCTTACAATTCTATAATTTGGCCAAGGTCATTAGTGCATTATACTATTTTTCCCACACAATCAAGTATGGCTTGATGTTCATGTAGACAATCCATCCCAAGAATAAAATCATAAGACCCTAAATGTGTGAGAAAAATATTCACCTTATTCTTAAAAACACCAAGATCTAATTCTACTTGTTCCAAACACTCAAGAATATGAACTTTTTTGCCAGTACTGAATTCAACTTCCCAACCTTCTCTTATCAAGGTGGGTTTAATATTACATTTCTTAGTGGTAAAAGGAGATATAAAATAATCTTTTAGACAACAATAAATAAATATAGTAAAATAAAAACCATTAATTATGCCTTGGATCTTAATAGGAGTGGCATGGAAGTAAGCATTGTGATTGCCAATAGTAGCATATACTCTATGGTTTGTAGTTTCATCTAATTTCAGTTTAGGATAATCCTGTTTATAGTGATTTTCACCACATTCCCAGCACAAAATTGGTCTATAAGATACTATTAGAATACTTTATCACATGTGGTAGGTCCGCATTTGTTTTTTTGATGGTGTTCCTTCTTGTAAGAACCATATTTGGAAGATCCATGGGACTTGAAATTCTAATTTTAATTAGAAAATTTGTAAAACTTTTTACTAATTCCTAAAAATATTTAGTTAGGATCATATTTTCTGAAGTTCTTGTTCATGGGAGAAAGGTTATTTTTTTAAGACTATTGTCTATTTGACTAGAATTCTTATCTTACTTTTTAGAGAGATTTTTCTTTCTCTTTAGCCCTATAGGTTGATTAAATTGCTATAGCCAAAGTTTTTGGATTTGTCATGTTAACATCATGGATAAAAATCTCATTAATCCCAATATTAAAATTAGTAATCTTAGTTTCTTCATCATTCATATAGATCATATGACACAATAGGTTGAGAAACATGTTCTCATATTTAGTAATAAACATGTTCTCTTGTTTTAAAAGCTCAAAATTGGTATTTTTTGCTCCTTATGGTTTGTAGTCAAGTACTACTTATGAAATATAATCTCAAAAACAAATCAAGATAGTTTCAAAGGTTGATATCCTTTAATATCACAAAGGTGGTTCCACCATAATGTTGTAAGTCCTAATAACTGATAGGTAGCTACTCTAAATTTCACATTAGAAGGCACATCATGCAAATTAAAGTACTTTTGGAAATGTACCATCTAAGCATCAGTTGCATCACCTAATTATTTACTCAAAAAATTAAGTGAGGGAGGATTCTTTAGCTCTTTGATGATTGGGTCCATAGTGGTTAAAGGTAGTACTTAAATTATAGGTCCTTCCACTTGTCCCATTTCCAATTTGGGTACTTCTTCTTGGGATACCCCTTCAAGATTGTTCAATCTTTATTCTTGGTTATCAATATGTTTCTACCAGGTATTGAGGGATGTCAAGGTTTCACTAAGGATTTATTCACTTTATTAGTTGGAATCCTACTAGATACTTCAACATTGGGTGCCTAGGTATTGCTATCAACATTATTCATAGATAGTTCTTCTAGATTGAAAATAAGAATGTGGAATCAATGAGCCCTTCCATGTCCTTGACCTCTAACCATAGATAGATTGATGTTCAAGGGATTTAGATGTATGTTTCTTTCACTTTATTGCATTCTAACCATCTTGATAAATCATAAGTGATAACTTATAAAATTTCAATCATTAAAGGTAAATACTCATTCTCAAAGTTCCCTAGAGAAGAAAATTACTATCATATAAGATGAAATAACTCCAATTTTTTTTGAAATGGTATGTCATAGTAAATTTTAGATACATGTTAGGCCCTCTTAAAAGTGTTGTTAACATAATGAAAAAAATCAATGTACTTCATGCATACACAACTAGAACCGAAGGAGGGGAACTGAGGAAATTAGCTAGAGGTAAACACATACAAAAGGTGATATGGGGAATCTTGATGCTATATTATAAAGATTAAGGGATTCAAGGTATATCAATGTATGCATACACTAATAAGTAATGAGTGCCATAAGTGGCACTCTTACTTCTACATATGACCATTTTTAGGTCCTAAATTCTATGTAAATATCTCACTCTCTTTAGTGGGTTTCAGTCCTGATAGAGGATGGTTAAGTTAAAGGGTTAGTTTAACTAAGAAGAATAATCTTATTTCCCTATGTTATCCTTGAATTTAATCATAGGATTATATCAAAATTTGATTCTATATAATATAATCAAGCAATACAAAAAGCAAATAGAAAAAATCCAACACTTATATATTCTAATTTATACATGCAGTGATGAAGTATAAAAGAAAACATATTATGCACAAGACTCTTTAGTGCTAATGACCAGGTCATAATGCCTTACAATGTTTAAGGTCATCATACCATTTATTTATTACAAAACATGGATATTTATAACATTCAATTATATAGTTATAATTCGACATTGTAACTCTTATAGTCAATAATCAAACATACAACTATATAGATTAGCATAGCCAATGCAATATAAAAAGAGTTATAAGAAAAAAATGAACTATTTATGTAAGATAAAAAACTTTTGCATCCATTATTAATGAAGTTCAATCAGGTAACTATTTAAGAAGGAATTCACTCAATTCCATATAACCTTCCATATATTAATGTTTAAATTTATCATTATGTTAAGAATTCATTAGTAAATCAGCTAGATAAAAGAAAATTAGTAAGTTTTTAGTAGTAATGGTCAAAAAGGTTCATCTAAGTTTCAAGATGAGTGGAACCCAAACAAAATTTTCTACTTAAGGAACTCTTACAATTTTCATTTTTGGGTAGTCAAGGCATTAACATAAGTAAGTTCAACTATTAGAATGTAAGTGAACTACTCACAGTAGAGAGCATATGAATTCTAGTTAATCAACTGGGTCTCATTAAAGGGAATAAAGATAAATAATAACTTACTTATCCCATTATTGTTTATTTTTAAATTTATCTACCTAAGTAAGAAAATAGTCTAAATAAAATATTATACATGTTTATTCTTGAATCATAAGAATTAACTAATTACTATTTACTTCTTTAAATAATATGAACATTAACTTATTAATCTTAGATTTAATAATGTGACATCCATAACTGAAGAACTAATATCTTATAATTGTAAACATATTACATACCTTGCACACACCTAGATATGTCTGAAATGTATGATAGAAGTGTAGCTATCAAAGTTTATGTATTGCTAAAAGATTAAGAGGGGCATATGCATTTATGTCCAAAATTAATAAACCAAACCAAATACTAATTTAAATAATGCAAGATAATTACATTTTTTTTAATTTGAATTATCTTTTATGTTATTCATGAAGAATTAAATAGATTGTAGAATTAGAAATGTAAGTGGATCCCAAGCAAATATTCATGGATTAATTAAATTAACATCAATAATTAATAAGGTAATGAATATTCTTAATTATGTACATATATATCAAACTAATCAACTAAGATGTGATAAATCTCACAAAATAACGTTAGATAATTGAAGGATCAATATAGTAATGAAATTGTATATAAGAATTAATTACCTACCCAATTAGATCCAACTTAAAGATTATTAAATCGATGAAGGATTAGTATGATAATGAATACACACAAACATATATGAACTGATGGTATACCCAATCAATTATAGCTTGTTATGATTAAAATAATATTAAATCAATGTGGTATTAATTGAATAATACATTATACTTAAGGCATAGTATCTTTGGCCATTAATCAATTTACCTTATTCAATACTTAATTTTTGTTACCAACCCATTCACAATAATAGGTAGCCATCAAAATTTATATATCAATTAATGCCAAAGTTATAACTATAATCAATGCCATCTATTAATAATAAATAAGGTAAATAATGAGATTCTTATTACCATTTTCCATGTGTGTGTATGAAGTCATCAAAACTTGAAGTTGAATAAGGACAAATTGATCATGAGGAACCCACCTAACCAACACTATGTGCCCCATCATTAGTGATCATAACCACCCCAACCATTAGTAGGATGGTAGTTTTGGTAACCGAGAACATGAGATAAATTATGAGTAATACATGTAACACAGTCCTATCATTCAAATGTAAAATACGATTAGTTAATTCATTATATATAGATCGGGAGAGGGGGTGGCTAGCCTAGGCTATTGAATGATATAAAATGGATTAAATCTTATCCATTTTATATCCTTAAATGTTATTCTACTTATAAACCCATCTAATAGCATGACCAACCTTAACCATTTGGACCACTAATGTATACTTTTTAAATATTCAGGTCTAGTCCAAGAACGGAAACCACATATTCCAACAAGTACCCAAACACAATGAAAATAAACCTTAATTAGATAATGACACAATAAAATACATCTCACTCTAATTTATTAAGCCAATATACAACAAAGAGAAGTAGTAATCCCCTATTTCAAATATAACCCATCAACCTTAGATTGACAAAGTCAAGTATTAATATAATCATATCATTATAAAATTATAACTTGTATGAATCATTAAATATTTATATAGTACACAGTCAATAAAATGACGTATAAATGAATATAAATGACCGCCATATAAAAAAATCATAATGGATTTGATCAAACCAAATACATGGGTCAAGATTAAAAACTTTAGTAAAGAAAGTAACGTTTGTTCAAATAACCTAGTCATGGTACAAATAAACATAGTGACATACATATATCATGAAGCCACACAACACACACACACACACACACACACACACACACACACCACTATAAATAAACATCTGCATATTTTGATGAAGAAAACATAACACAATAGACCCATGATACAACCACTTATTTAAAGATAATACCAATATAAATTATAATGATCAACGATCATACAAAAGAGATAGGGCTCAAATGAAACACCAATAATTCAATGGTTTATAAAAATTATACCATAAAGCGTAGTCATAGTAAAATAACCTAGAATCCAAATCAAAATCATAGCTTACCCACACATTTGTGTGAGAATACCGTAGCCTATTTCAATGTTTATAAAAAGGGTATAAATCAAGTTTTAAACAAATCATACATCAAATCAAACACATAACACAACCATAATGACCAAGGTTCAAATGTACACATGTAAAACACAATGCAAGTTTGGTATAAACACAAAATAATTAAACCAAGTAACAATATAATTAAAAAAACCCAAAATAATAGACCCATACTAGATGTATCCATAAGTTTCCAATATAATAAATGAGCAAGGTTATCATGACATAAGATCAGAAGGAGATCTAATAACATAGTTCAATTAATAACTCATTTGGCCCTTAAGTCATAAAGCATAAAAAAGATTTACTCAGATGGAAAAATCAACCATAATGAACTTAAGAAAACAATCATGACCCACATCTTCTTTTAAAAATATCATAATCATAACCTTAAGGGATCATGGCTTCCAATGTAACAACCATAGAAATATTTAAAGAGACATAACTATTTAAAAATAATATGGTCAAAATATACATATCGACCATAGTACTCAGATTTAGAAAAATGTAGTCTCTATCAAAACCATGTTACAAATCAATGCATAAAAACACCATTGTTACTCAAGAAATACAAACACCTCTCTCTCTCTCTCTCACTCTCTCTCTCTGTATATATATATATATATATATATATATATATATATATATATATATATATATATATATAGATATATGTATGTATGTATGTATGTATGTATGTATGTATGCATGCATGTATGTATGCATGTATGTATGTATGTACGTACGTATGTATGTATGTATGTAACATACATACATACATACATACATACATATATACATATACATATACACACACATATATACATACATACATGCATGAAAACACAATCCATGACCCTTTTTGGAAACATCCAAAATGACTGTATGAAGAAAAGGATTCAAACCAAACAATATTTATATAAATACAGTATATACATTTATTGCAAATTTATATGTAATAAAATGTATTGATACATCATCATAAAGAGTTTTTGCATGCACCCAAAAGTATTAAATATAGCTCCATGAGTAGCTTGTAAATCCTTATTACCATTCAAAAGTAAATAACAAAAATAACCCAAAAAAACCAAATAACTTGGAAAATGTAGAAGACTCTAAAATCATATCTGATTAGAATCTCTATCACTTTGCGAAGAAGCACTGTGTATTTTCCAAACCATTTAGCTCAACATTAAAAACCATTTAAGTTTTTTACTATTTTATCCACAAAATTTCCATCTTCCTAACTCTTCTGTCCATTGCCTAGACTTTCCATTCTTTCCATCCACTCCCTCATACCTCAATCACTTAACATTCAATTCAAGAGGAGAGAGAAAAACATCCAAATCTCAAGGCAATCCCCCACCAACCTCTCCATTAATGATGAGTCTATAAGGATCCATAATTAATCAAACCACCAATAATAGAAAAGGAGATTAATGAATAACATATGGATTTAAAACAATACAACTTAATTAACATGGAAACCTCTACCCAAATATGCCACCTGCCTCATTAAATGAGGTTATTGCATATCCCAAAATGTTATCAACCTAAGTTGATATCATAATATTTAAAATAACATCAATGAATTGAAACCAAGTGTAAAGTCAATTTATGACTTATCTAGTTATTGGAATAACATGACACCACCTTAACATATAGTGTTAGGTTGAAATGGTTAGATCATGAAGGTAGGGTAACAAAGGTCCCATCACACCAAAACCTATTTTATATCTTTTTTACATAGATTAATACTATGATGATCTAGTATTCTCACTAGTTCTAACTGGATCTTTTCCTTTTTTGTGACCTATAAATGAGTTCAATCTAAAACATGAGATAGATCAGGTATATACTTTCTCAATAATGCATCATGAAAAACATCATGAACTTTTTAAAGAGAAGGAAAAAGTGCCATCTGGTAAGCAATATGGCTAAAATTTTCCACTATGTCAAAAGGCCCAATTAAATGTGGTGCTAGTTTGAAATCCTTACCAAGTTTAATAGAACTTTTTTTTGGGTCTAACACACAAAAAAATTTGTCTCCCATGTTAAATTTATGTGGGATTATATTAATATTTGTTTAGCTCTTTTGCCTATTATAATCTATTTTTAAATTGTGCCTTATTATTTCCATCTAATTTTCATATTATAGCATAAATTTAAGCTCATTAATATCCCTATTTCTTAATCTATCCCAACAAATAGGTGTTCTGCACTTATGTCCATATAAGGCTTCAAATGGAGCCATCTTAATAGCTAAATGGTTGGAATTATTATATGCAAATTCAACCAAATGAAGATACCACTCCCATTTTATATTATGATCCATTACATACATGTGAAACATATCCTTAACCATTTGGTTGAGCCATTCTGTTTGCCCATCTATTTTAGGATGATATGAAGAACTAAAATTTATCTTTGTTCCAAATGATATAGTTAAAGTACACCAAAATATTGAAGTAATTAACTTGTTCTGATCTAAAATGATCACTTCAGGTATACCATGGAGTCTTACTACCTCCTTCACAAAGCATTCCATAAATACAGATGCATCATTTGTTAAATTTATAGCAATAAAGTGGCCAACTTTAGTTTCTTTACAAACCACCACCAAGATTGTATCATGATTCCTATATGATTTTGGTAGCCCTTTAATAAAATAAAGTGAGACTATATCACACTTATCTCTTGAAATATCATGAGGGACATCATCCCTCCGGATGGTAATGCTGAACATTGACCCACTGATATTCCTAGCACATTGCTATAATTTTAGTGACATCATACTTCATTTCAAGGTAAAAATAGATATTTTTCAGCTCATGCATCATTTTTGTAACCCTTGAATGATCATAATTAGGTGTTGTATTAACTTTATTAAGTGCATAATTTATTAAGTCACTAGACCTAGGGACATAAATTTTGCCTTTATGCCTTATTAGGCCATCTATTGTAATAGAAATTTCAACAAATAATTTTACTACAGGCTCATCAACCAAACCTACACTTACATCATGGTAGAATACATCAACAAACTATTGTTCCAAATTTTCCTTGTAATACTAACAAGGCAATAAGGTACATGCATCTTCTAAGTAAATCACCCACATGATTCTCCTTGGCTTTGACATATGATAAATTAATGTAAAAAATTCACAAAAATTCTAGCCGCCTATACTGACATAACATGCATTAAAATATTATTTAGATAAAAAATACTCAATACTTTAGTGATCAAATTTTACATGGAAAGGAATTATTAGTAAGAAATGTTTCAACTGTTTGAGTGTATGAGCAAAGGAAGCAACCTCCATATCATGCGTAGGGTAGTTATTTTCATGCTCTTTCATATTTATTGACTCATAATCCGTAACCTTACTAGATTGAATTAGGATACTTCCATATCCTTCTTAACAAGAATCAACCCAAACTTCAAAGTTACCATTTGGGTTCAATATGTTAAGAATAAGAGGTTTTGTAATCATTTTTTTAGCTTAATAAATACTTCCTCACACTAATGAGTCCATACCAACTTAGTTCCTTTACATTACAAGGAAGTGACGACACTAATAATAAATATCCAAACCCATGAAACCCATGAAGCTATGCAATTCATTCACATTAGAAGGTTTAAGTAAATATTGAGTATCTTTAATCTTAGCACAGTCAAAATTAATTCCTTCTTTAGAAATAATGTGTACTAAGTAATTAATTTTTTATTTATAAAATGCACATTTGGATAATTTTCCATAAAGCTTATGTTGTCTTATATTTTGAAAGATTAGGTCAAGGTGTTGATCATATTCAGCCTCATTTTTGGAATAGATAATAATATCATCAAGAAAAACTAGGACAAACTTATCTAAAAAGTCCCTGAACATGTTGTTCATAAGAATCATGAAAGCTGCAAGTGTATTGGTCAAGCTGAAAAGAACTATAAATTTGTAGTGTCTATATAGAGTTATAAAGGCAGTTTTATGTGTGTTATCTTCCTTAATTCATATATAATGGTATAAATATCTCAATTTAATATTTGAAAAGACTACAACACCATTTATTTGGTCAAACAAGTCATTGATTATAGGCAAAGCATAACAATCATTGATTTTTACCTTAATTAGCATAAGGTAATCATTACAAAGCCTTAGGGTACCATCCTTATTCTTCACAAAGACTACTAGATCACCCCATGGAGACACACTTGTCTAATTGCTTTCATTATATAGAGGTTCTTTTAATCGAAATTTCAATTCTTGTACATTAGTCAAACTAATGTGGTATGGTATGTTAAATGTAGGGGCAGATCTAGGTATGATGTTAATAGAGAAATCAAATTATCAGTTAGGTGGCAAACTAAGCATATTTTTCCAAAAAAGACACCCATAAACTCCCTTAGGATAGGAAAATATATGTGTTCCATTGTAACCCTTCCTAAAATATCTTTGTAGTTGTAAGTCTAAAAGTGTTTTGCATTTAGTAGACCTTTGCATGCATTATAATTCTCTAATTTAGCCAAGGTCATTAGTGCATTGCACTATTTTTCATATAAAATCAAGCATGGTTTGATGTTCATGTAGACAATCCATCCATATAATGAGATCACAATACCCTAAAAGCATGATAAAAAAATTCACCTTAGTCTTAAAAACACCAAGGTCTAATTTTTATTGTTCCAAACATTCAAGAATAGGCACTTTTTGTTGGTGCTAAATTCAACTTCCTAACCTTCTCTTATCAATATGGGTTTAGTATTACATTGATTAATAGTAAACGGAGATATAAAGTAATATTTTAACTAGAATCAATCAATATAATCAATGGAAAACCATTAATTATAACTTAAGTCTCAATAGGAGTAATGTGTAAGTCAACATTGTGATTATCAATAGTAGCATATACTCTATAGTTCATAGTTTGGCCTAATTTTAGTTTAGGATAGTCCTTTTTATAGTGGTTTTCACCACATTCCTAGCACATAATTGGTCTATAAAATTTTATTATAATAGTGTTAGCACCTGTGGCAAGTCCATGTTAGTTGTTTTAAAGTTGTTCCTTCTTGTAAGAACCAGATTTGAAAGATCCATGGGACTTAAAATTCTAATTTTAATTAGAAAACATGTCAAAAAAAATTAATAGTTATTGAAAATATTCATTTAGGATCATATTTTTTGATGTTCTTATTCATGAGAGAAAGGTTCTTTGCTTCAGACTACTGCCTATTTTAGTTAAATTCTTGTCTTTCCTTTTATTGAGACTTTTCTTTCTCCTCAACCCTATAGTTGATTCAATTGCTACAACTAAAGTTTCTAAATTGTCATGTTAACATCATGCATTAGAATCTCATTAAGCCCAAGATTTAAATTAGTAATATTAGTTTCTTCATCATGCATATAGTTCACATGATGCATCAAGTTGAGAACCTTGTTCTCATATATAGTAATAAACATTGTCTCTTGTTTTAAAAGCTAAAAATCAATTATTTTCTATTCCTTATAGTTTGCATTTAGGTACCTTTTATGAAACTAAATATCAAAAACAATGTAGGATAGATTCAAAGGTTGATATCATTTAATATCAAAAATGTGGTTCCACCATAATGCTATAGGTCTTACTAACTGATAGGCTACTACTTTAGATTTCACATTAGAAGGCACATTAGGCAAATTGAACTACTTTTACAAGTGTACCATTCAAACATTAGCTATATCCCCTAATTTTTCACTTGAAAAGGTAGGTGAGGGAAGATCCTTTAGCTCTTTGATGATTGGGTCAACAATTCTCAAAGGTAGTTCTTGAAATATAGGTCCTTCCACTTGTCCCATTTCCAATTTGGGCACTTAATCTTGAGATACCCCTTCAATAATATTCAATATTTATTCTTGGTTATCAATCTTTTCTTGCAAGGTATTAAGGGCTATCAATGTTCCACTAAGAATTTCCCACTAAATGTTTCGACATTGGGGACCTTTATATTGCTACTAGCATTATTCACAGATAATTTTTTTAAGTTATGAATAGGGATGCAACCTTAATGACCATTTCTATGTCATTGACCTCTAACCCTAGATAGGTTGACGTTCAAGGGATTTCTACATATGTTTCTTCTACTTGATCATGTTCTAACCATCCTAATAAATCACAAGTGATAACTTAGAATTTTGAATCCATTAAAGGAAAATAATCATTCATAGAGTTCCTTAGAGAAGAAAATTGCTTTGATATCAGATGAAATAACCCTAAAAAAAGTTGGAATGTAATATCAGGGTAAATTTTGGACACATGTTAGGGCCTCTTACATGTCTTTCTAACATCATGAAAATATTCAACGTACTTCATGCATACATAACTAGAATCTAAGGAGGGGAAGTGAGACAATTAGCTAGAGGTAAACACATACAAAAGGTGCTACGGGAAAGCTTGATGTTATATTATAAGGATTATGGGATTTAGTGTATATCATTGTATAGATACATTGATAATTCATGAGTGCCATAAGTGGCGCTCTTACTTCTATATAGGACCATTTATAAGTCCCTAAACCTAGGTAAATAATTCACTCTCTTTAGTGGGCTTCATTCCCACTCAAGGATGGTTCAGTTAAAGGATTGATTTAGCCAAGAAAGATAATCTTGTTTCCCTAAGTTATCATTTAGGTTAATCATAGGCTTATATCAAAATTTCATGATATTTAATATAATCAAGCAATAAAATAAGTAAATAGAAACAATTGAACACTTACAAATTTTTATTTATTCATGCAAGAATAAATCATAAGAGAAAATAGATTAAGTAAAATATTCTCTAGTGCTGTTGACTGGGTCATAATGCCTTACAACCTTGAAGGTCATCACACCATTTATTTATTACCAAGCATGGATATTTATAACATTTAATTATACATATATAATCCAATGTTGTAACTCTTATAGTCAATAATATAATATACAACTAGTTATATTAACATAGCTAATTAAATATGAAAAGAGTTTTAAGAAAAAAAAAAACTAAACTTTCTATGCAAGATAAATAACATAGGCATACATTATAAATGCAATTCAATCTGGTAACTATTTAAGAAGGAATTAAATTAATTCTATACAACATTCCATACATGAATGTTTAAATTTATCATTGTGTTAAGAATTCATTAATAAATCAGCTAGACAAAAGAAAACTAATAAGTGTTTAGTACGAATGCACAAAATTCAGTCAACAAATTTCATCCATTTTTCAAGATGAGTGGAACCCAAATATAATATTCCACTTAATGAAATATTTCAATTTTTACTATTGGGTAGTCGAAACATCAAGGGAAGTATGTTTAACTATCAGAAGATAAGTGAACTACTCACAATAAGGAGTGTATAAATTCTAGTTAATCAAAAGGATCTCATTAAAGGGAATAAAGAGACATAATAACTTACTTATCCCATTATGGTTTCCTTTTAAATTCATTTACCTAACTAAGTAAATAATGTAAATAAAATACTGTACATGTTTATTCTTGAATCATAAGAATTAACTAATTAATATTTATGTCTTTGAATCATACAAGCATTAACTTATTAATCTTAGATTTCATAACGCAACATTCATAAATGAATAAGTAATATCTTATAATTGTAGATATATTACATACTTTGCACACAACCGTATGTGTCTAAAATACATGATAGAAGGGAGCGATTGGTTTTTTTTTCTCAAGGTCTAGCTATCGAAGTTTATGTGTTGTTGAAAGATTAAGAGGGGATATGCATCTATGTCCAAAAGTAATAAACTAAACTGAATACTAATTTAGCTAATGCAAGCTAATTATGTTTTTTAGAATTTGAATTCACATATAAGTTATTCTTTAATAATTAAATAGTTTGTATAATTAAACATCTAAGTGGATCCCAAGTGAATATTCATGGATTAATTCAAATAATATCTAGAATTAATAAGACAATGAATATTCTTAAAGATGTACATATACATCAACCTAATAAACTAGGATGTGATCCATCTCATAAAAGAATGTTAGATCATTGAAGGATCAATATATTAATGATCTTGTATATAGAAATTAATTTCATACCAACTAGATCCAACTTAAAGATTGTTAAATCAAATGAAGTATTATTATGGCAATGAATACATACATACATATATACGAACTAATGGTATACCTAATCAATTCCATCTTCTTATGATTATAAGAATATTAAATCAATATGGTATCAATTAAATAATACAATGAACCTGATGTATAGTCTCTTTGCCCATCAATCAATTTACCTTATTCAATACTCAATTTTGATTACCAATCCATTCATAACATTAGTTAGCAGACACAAAAATTAATATATGAATTAATGCCAAAGTTACAAATATAATAAATGATATCTAGTAATAATTAATCAAGTCAATAATTAAAATTTTATTACTCTCTTCTATGAGCATGTATGAAGTCATCAAAAATTTAAGTTGAACATAGACAAACTAATCAGGATGAACCCACCCAACTAAACCTATGAGCCCTAGTATCAATGGCTCTCACTGGCCCAACCATTAGTAGGATGGTAGTTGTGGTAACTAGGAACATGAGATGAATTATTTGTAAATTAATCTCTGAAGAGAAGACATATAAAAATAAAAATAATATACACAACACATTTATATCATTCCATGATGAGATGAGATTAGTTAATGCATCTAAGTATAGATTGGGAGTGGGGATGGTTAACCTAGGTTACCAAATGATATAGAATGGATTAACTCTAATCCATTTTATATCCTTTGAAGTTATCCTACCTGCGACCGCATCCAATATCATGACCAACCTTAACCATTTGGACCCCTAATGTATATTTTTTAAATATTTAAGTCTAGTCTACGAGTGAAAACAACATGTTCCAACAAGTACCCAAACATAAAAAAATGAACCTTAATTAAATAATGACAAAATAGAATAAATCTCAGTCCAAATTACTAATACAACATTAAAATAGTGAAAAGTAGTAAGCGACAGGTTAAAATATAACCCAACAAACTTAGATTGACTAATTCAAGTATTAATATAATCATATCATTATAAGATTATATATTGAAGCATCATTATAAATTTATACATTACATAATCAATAAAATGACATACACATAAATATAAATGAACACCACATAACCAAATCATAACCAACCTGATCAAACCAAATACTAGGTTCAATATTAAAAACTTCAACAAAGCAAGGAAAGTTCATTCAAATAACCTATTCATGGTATAAGTTAGCACATTCACATACATATATTATGAACACACACACACACACACACACACACACACACACACACACACATTAATATAAATAAACATTTGCATAGTTTGATGATTAAAATATAACACAGTTGATCTAAGACATAACCACTTATATTAAAGGTAATACCACAATTGATTCCAATGATCAATGATCATACAAAAGAGACAAGGATTAAATGGATTCAAATGAAACACCAACATTTCAATAGTTCATAACTATTATACCATAAAGCATAGTCACATACAAATAACCTAGAATCCAAATAAAAATCATGACTTACCCACACAATTGAGTGAGAATACCATAGCCTATTTCAAGGTTTATAAAAAGGGTATAAATCAAGTTTTAAACAAGTGATACATCAAGTTCAAACATAGAACATAGCCATAATGACCAAGTTTATAATGCACACATGTAAAACACAATACAATTTCGGCATAAACACAACATAATTAAACCATGTAATAATATAATAAAAAACCCAAGATCATACACCCAAACCACATTTATCCATAAGTTTCCAGTTGAATAAAAGAGTAAGGGTAATTTGATGTAAGATCACAAGGAGATCCAATAACATAGTTCAATTAAAAACCCATTTGGCCATTAATTTACAAAGCACAAAAATGATTTACTCAAACAAAAATATCAACCATAATGAACTTAGGAAAACAATAATGACCCACATCTTCTTTTAAAAGTATCATAATTAATAACCTTAAGGGATCATAGTTTCAAAAGCAATAACCACACACCTATTTAAAGATACATATCTACTTACAAATAATATGGTCAAATTATACATATAAGCCACAATACCCAAATTCAATAAGATGTAGTCATTATCAAAACTATGTTCCAGCTCAATGCATGAAAACATCATTGCTCTTTAAGAAATGTAGACACATTTATATATGTCCAAGAAAACCACACATATACCTTTTTATAAAATATAGTTGGCACACAAAATGTTTTCAAAGTCATATGCACAAAAAACATAGTCCATGACCCTTTTTGGAACAACCGAATGACTATATGTAGATGAGGATTCAACCCAGTTAATATTTATATATAGTATATAGATTTATTAAAAGTTTGTATGTAATGAAATGCATTTATATATCATCATAAGGGTTATGTGTATGCACCTAGAAGTTTGAAGACTTCCAGCTACATGAGAAACCACTAAATCTTTATTACCATTCAAACATAGATAAAAAAAACAACCCATAAAAATGCAAAAGACTCTAAAAGAATAAAATATCATAACCTCTATCGCTTCACCAAGCACTGCTATGCGTTTGAAAAATCATCTAGCTCACCATTAATTAATAGTCAAGGTTTTTACTATTTTATCCCCAAAATTTCAATCTTCTTAACTCTTATGCCCACCATCTAGACTTTCCTTTCTTTCCATCCACTATCCCATACCTTAATCACTTCACATTCAATTCAAGAAGAGAGAGAAACACCTTTGTATCCCAAGGTAATCCCCTTTGAACCTTGCCATTAATGGTGAGTTTGGAAGGCTTTGTAAATAACTAACCTACCACCAATGGAAAAGGATATTAATGAATAACATAATTATTTAACACAAACCAAATTAATTAACATGGAAACCTCTACCAAGATATGCCAGCTATCTCCTTAACTAAGGTTAATGCATATCCCCAAACATTATTGACCCAAGTTGATATCATAATATTTAAAATAACAATACCAAATTTAAACCAAGTTTAAAGTCAAGCCATGACTTAACTAGTGATTGGAATAACATGCCACCACCTTAACATATAGTGTTATGTTGAAAGGGTTAGATCATGAAAGTAAGGTTTCAAGGGTTCCTAAGGGAGGTGTTAGGTTTAGGTGGGTCTAAGTAGGTTTAGGTACATAATTGTATAGGGTATTAGGATTAACAAAAAGAAGAAGATTTAAAGACCTACAGGAGAGAGTATAGAATGGAGTCATGCATAAGGAATAAAGGATGCATTCATCAAAACATATAATAGATTATAATAGAAATTAACCATAAATAATGAATTATAATGACATTAGAAAATTACAATAGTAACCATAAGTACAAGGACCATGGTTGACAAAAATAACAACCAATCAAGGTGTCTAGAGGAAAAACAAAATAGCAAGTATACCTACCGGACATGCTGAAGTGCTTAAAATTCACTTGGTTTTGGGAGTAAAGCCTCCAACATATCTCTAGGTCATTGATAAAACTTGTAACCACTAAAAATGACATAAATCACATTACATTGATTATTGATAATAAATACAGATTTATAAAAACATCATTAACAGTAACAAGTCTATAAAATAATTAATCATATAATTAAGTATGCAGCCCAACACAGATACAACTATTACCTCAAATAATCCATCTAAATAAAAATTAATAACCACTGTAACAATCATAATGTTAATTTCATAATATAAGAATATATAACAAAAATATGAGATCATAATAGATAGGAATCAAGACATATATCTCTAAAAAATGCTCAAATTTCTCCCTAATACTGCTTGAATGTGTCAAAGTATGATCAAGTATCACATGAATAACTATAGAAGATGGGAATGAAGAAGCATACAATGAAGGGTAAATAATAACCATAGATGAAGATATAAATGGAAGATTTGTTAAAAGAATGTCAATTGGAAGAGGAGAGCAAATCTCAAAAATTATCTAAACTAAATATTATTCTACAAATGAAGCACTTAGATCTACAAGATGAATGTCCATAAGAATATATGAGTCATCAATAATCTTGATGTCTATACTCTCACTAAAATCATTAAATTCCTTCAAAATTTAAATCTATGAAGGATATGAAAGAGAAACAATCTGCATAAAAAAGGATGTAGAATCTATAATAAGACAACTAAGGTTTGGTATAATCTCATCTTGTTGTGGGGGATCAATAGTTAGAAGAGTACTATCCACAATGTATGTATCATCACAAGAAATAAAACCATGAGGTGAGAGTATAAAATTATTAGAGGAGACAATAAGAAGTGGAGGAGGTGGTGTAATGTAGATAATAGTAAAATGTCTAAAAAGACTTTGTAGTATGCTCTAAATAGTGCATCAACATTCTGTATGTTCCACTTAGAAATGAAGATCCATGAAAACATGTAGTAATAGAGTAGAAAAAACCTTGTAAAAAATATTATTGCACTTATCAAGATGACAAGGATTAGTGGGTGTAAAAATCTATCCATATAAGAATGGAATATGATTCTTCTATATGAGCAAGTGTTCCATATAAGCACACCACAAAACTAATTTTATCTTTCCCAATAAGGATCAATAAAGATAAAATAACTCTCCTGATCTAGATTATTTCAAATGTAGGTGACATTAATACTATAATACCTGAGGGAAGTGCATAAATACGTGATATAAATTGTAATGGACCCCTAAAGCATGCTCATGAATTGAACGTCGAACACAATCAAGAATGCATCCAAATGAGCAATAATTACTAGATTAAGGGAAAATAATGGTGCACACTCTTGAGATGGACTTCGTACTAGGCCAAAATGAGTCCATACATACGAAAGCAATTGATGTATGAAGTACGCTACAAAAAGTAGGCCTATAGTGTAGGTAACCCACCCAAAAGATGAAAATTTATAATTTAAGTGAATTTTATAATGAAAATATGACTAATGTGTGGTAAATTAAAAACCATAAACTTTTTAAAAATCAATAACTTAATTTTGAGCTATTGATCAAAAATTATAACATAATACATTTCTCATAAATGAGGCCTATTTAATAAAACTACACTTAAAATTTTTAAAACATCTATCCAAATAAAGGGAAAACTTGCCTTATAGATAATTTTTAGAATTGGCATAGAATTACAATTTTTTTGAAGTCAACAAATGTCAAAAATGTGCCCCTATACACATCAATAAACTCTAAAGCAATAGGTAGCTTTATTTTTAGAGGTAAATACACAAATGATTAAACAAAAGACCTAAATAAGCTATTTTAATTTAAAATAAAACATGATTTAATTTTTTAGGGATCATTTAATAATAAAAAATCTATTAGGGAAACCAATTTTTGTTTTTGACTTAGCAAGGAAAAAATAACTTGTACAACACCACCAATGGATTAATAAATATTGCTAGAGAAGTTTTAAAATAATGTCAATATACACATATAGGTCAAAAAGAGGCTTTGGGAGTTACCATGAGAGGAGAATGCTTAGACTATAGATATATGACATGTTCAAATCTATAGTGCTTAATCAAGACTTCTAAGTGAATCATAGTTCCCCACTCATTAGAAGAAGAATTCACCATTAATTACCCTCCACCAAATGCCAATCAATAACATTGAAATTGTTTAAATCCACATTTAATCCCCACCATTGGTAGAAATTATAGTCATATTTGACTACATACAAGCCTAAATTGTCAAAGACATGATAATGCTGTCACACCATAGGGTTTGTAAATAAGTCCAACTCGTGGAAGCTCCAAATGTTGAGATGGGGTGTGTTAGCACCTCTTAACATCTCTAAAAGCTCCAAAATAGCCATTATATATATGAAATGACCTGCTTAAATCCTTAAATGGTATCCACTTATTATCGATTTTCCTTCACTTGCTATTGATTTAATTTAACAACTTGTAAGTGGTTAGTGACATACATAGAAAGATTAGTATGGGTGAGGAGGTATGAAACCCACATGAAGATGAAGTAGTGGTATAAGGGGGGAGTCTCTAAAATTCATTATCAGATTGTTTGATATGAATGTTTAGTCATTTATAAGTCTTGTTGGACATTCCACCTCCATAACTAATCAACACCATGGGCCTCAGATTTAGCCATTGATGGGGAGAATGTAAAATCTAAAAGGGTTGACACAATTGAATATAATTCCCAATATGTAGTCCACATGTAAGCCTTAGATATTGAGTGTAGGGATCATCTGTGGCCATGAGAAGGAAGATAATGAAACTAGTTTGAATCAGTGGATGGCATCAGTATTTGGTATACTAAATAACCAAATCAATGGTTTAATGAAGAATATATGGCCATAGATCTATATGAGGTAAACTAAAAAACAAGATGCAGGCCATAGATAGAGGATGATGCCACTAGTATAAGGTATGAGAATGATCAGGATGTATACAAGAAAATTTTTTCAAAATGGTTGAATGCTTTAAAAAATAAGCTTTCCTATAAACATGTCAACTAGAAATGCCAAGTTGAATGTGGACTAGTGAATGAGGATGTGGGATAGGTCATAATGTTATTTAAACACCTTTTCATGATGTGAAAGTGGTCTATTTAGAGAGGATTACAATGTAAGTTAGTCAATAATTAGTCCATAAATAATGAAACATGCACAAAGAACTAACTGACCAAGCCTATTTATTCCTATGGCAATTACAAAGGATAACCAGAAACACATGAAAGAAAAAAATGTCATATTACCTTACCAAATAGATTCACCATACCCATGTGGCTCAAAAAAATGTTCTCCCTCGATCAAAAATCCTTGTCTTTATGAACAATGGTGGTAATCTCCTCCAATTCCTCAAGAACACTCCATAAAACCTAGGATCTTGATTCCAAATCACTAAACTAGCCTATCAATGAAGCTTGCAAGCAAAATCTACGATCAAATGCAAAAACTTGTGGAAATATTTTAACATTATAACTTTGCAATATTCAATCTTTTTGAATATATTTAAGCATAATAACTTTTCACCAAAAAATAGCTTAAAATTCATATGCAAGGCCTTTATATTTATAGATTTTTGAGATTGGTCAGGGTCACCCATGACCATCCATCTCAAGATTGAGATTTGGGGCCATGGATAATCCTAATATTTATAATTAAATCCATAATTATATTCATCATAACCTTGGAATAAGGGCATTGAAGAGGCATGGAAGGCATTAACTAGGCATGGGTGATGCATAATCCTAATATTTGTGCCATTTATTGCCTAGGGATGTCTTCCCAATAAATGATGTCACTTGATAATGTAGCTACTAGGAATCAATTTTAAAATAGAAATACTCAACAACTCTCATAGAAAATCCACTTAAACTCTTGATTTGGATTAATTATCCTTAAACAAGGTTAATCAACATTTATGTAATTATTTGAAAATTTGCCTTTAATTAATCAAAATGGTCAGAAAGTCATATTACTAGGTCATAATTTGACTGAAGAGGAAATTGAAGGTGTTGTCAGATGCATTGGTGTTGTATTCACATTTACGATATTGTGAAAACCAAGTAACAAAGATACATGATGTGTACCAATGAATTAGACAAAAAAATGATCTAGAGCACTAAATGGCAAAATTATCATTTTGACTCGAAATGATCTAATCAAAACTAGCTGGCCCATAAAATGCATTGCCTTATTTAGGGATAATTTAACCTAAATTAGCCCTTGTAAGTGACAATTTAAAACCATTTAGGAAATTTTTATATATTTTGACCTAAAATGTGTATTTCAGTGAAATTCAAGTAAGGTTGACAATTTCAACACAAATGGTGTTAGGAATTGGATGTCTACATTTTCCCCCTATTTGATAAGGTGTAGTGAGACATTCAATTGAAGAAATGTCTTTTCAAAGAAAATATTTGTCAAGAATAAATTGGAATAGACCAGTGATGCCCCCTCGAGAGGACATACTAGGATGAAAGAGAAGGATGAACTTTTGAAAAGAGAGAGAAAGTGATAGATTAATCCATGGAATAGATCACATTTAGATGAGCTAATACTTGCAAATGTGATTACCATAAATGATAAAAATATAATGAGAGGTATAATAGGCCCCAGAGATGGGGGAATGGGAAAGGTACAATCCATAAATCTAAGGGACATTGTAAACATACCCAATTTGAGAGTACAAGTTGTACACTTACAACATTGATCAATCTTGAGACAAGTTGCACAATAAAATATTTCCATCATGGGATTTAATATGGAGAGATTGAGATTAGAGGAAAAGGGAGAATGTTCTACTTCATGAAGGGAAGCACCACTAAAATAGGGTCTCCAAAGAGAATATAATAAGAAGTACTCCAATAGAGCAGATTTGATCATGATAAAATAATTTTGCCCCAATAGGGCAAATTTTGATCATTGATGAAGAATAAATAATGATTTTACCCTATAGAGCTAATTTTATTTAGACATTATTCAAATGATGGGCCTCAACATGGGTAATTTTCAAGAAAAATAGGTCAAGGATATAACCCAAAAGATAGGTTAAAGTGTGTGGGCACAAACGTACATACAATGGGGTATTGGCTTAAAAATCCATATGAAGCCAAGAATATGAGAATGCACAAAGTGATGAGAGAGATGAAAATAAGAATGGAGATATCTAAGCTAACCTCAATTATAAATTAAGTGTTACCTACATATTTCTATGGACTCATGTTCCACAATGAACTTTAGGCCAATGTATATCACCCATGTTTAGGAGAGAATGGAATGAAGAATAATGAAAAACGTCTAAGAATTGATTAGAATCACAATGTATGCAAAGATATGCATGTCTAAGCATAGAGAAATAAGCTTAAAATGCATGTTACTTAGAATCCTAATTCCATATCATGAACCTCAGTTTTGGAAAGTGATCTTGAGAATCATTCATCAGAATTGATGTTGATGTTAAGACTATGAGACATGAGCACAAAGTGCTTACTATAGAAAAATAAATTAGGCATCATAAGTATGAATAACTTAGAATGACATAAGATTCGAATTATATTGAGCTAGTTTAAATTTGAATATCTATAATTAAGGATAATGGTAAAATAATGACCAAAACTAGAGTTACAATGATATACATTTAAAAAAAAGAAAAAAAACTAAGAAAAATATAAACATAAATGAACCTAACTTGAAATCACGATATGATCTTAAGTAGGGAAAAAATGTTTAAAAATAAAATTCAAGAATGTTTTATTGACATGAGACCAAGATATGAATAATCAAGATCCATGTGGACCATCAAGGCATTCTTGAACACAAAAGAGAAAATAAAAATCACATAGAAAAAAAAGACACCAACAATAATTAAATAAAAAAAATGGTCCAAGAACAACGTAATAACATAAGATAAAGATATAAATAATTGAGATCCATGTGAATCATCAAGATGTTCTAAAACACAAAAGAGATAAGAAAAAATAATCTATGAAACATAAGACCAAGATGAGACAAGAAGTAAGAAAAAGTAGATAAAATAAAAGGAGAGGTACGAAAGCACAACAAAACACCAAGAAAAATCAAATAAAAACACACAAACAAGAACCAAGTTAGTGTGGTTTAAATTCAAATGTTCATGAATGTGTGGTAGAGGTGTTACTTTCTACCACATCATAACAAACAACAATGACACAATAATTATTCCCCAATTAAAGAGGAATAATGATAGAAAAAATGGGGGAAGAGAAGAAAAGGAAGGGGTTGGTCGAGCTGACTCTAGATGTATAAGACAAGTGGATGCTACCTACTTAGTTCCATGGATCCATGTTATAATATGAACTTTAGGCCAAATGTAGTTCTTCCAGGAAATGGGATAGAAGAAAATGATGATCAGACTAGCTTGATTAATGTTATAGAATAAATGGAAGATATGACAAATAAATGAGAAGGGTCTGGAAAAAAGAAGCTGATGAGATGAGAAAAAATGATCTTTAAAAATTGAAATTTCATGGGATAAAATGAAATGAATTGGTGTTTATGTGCTTTCAAAATGGAAAGAGCATTCAAAAATAATAGTTGCTCACAAAATAGTGAGAGCGTGGGATGGTAGAACAAGAATGTACAAATATATGGAAGCATGAAACAATGTTTTTGTTATTTTAGGGATCATGTTATAATTTTTTTAGTATTTTCAAAATATTTCTAATATTTTTTGTGTTTTTAGGATAAAATATGCACAAGGTGGGACCATTTAGTCAAGGAGATGCACATCCTGAGACTATAAGTTCTAATAAAATAGCTAAGCCAGCTACAATAACCCATGATCACAAATAAACGAGAGCAAAGTTCTTGTTAAAATAGGAAAGAGAAGGAAATACTTTAACTGAGAAGATGTCACTATTCACTTGTCTGAAACTACACAAGACTATTGTAGTTGAACTTGTTTGTAGAATTGTTGTTGAGGATGTTCATAATGTTCATGAGACATAATCAAGATCATAATTGGTTAAGGGAAAAGAAATGTTCAAGCTTATAACATGTCCTAGACAAAACAAAGAATATTATTTTAAAATAGAGTAATCCATAATGGGATGAAGAATGTGTTCAGAGTTCCAAGGGTTCAAAGCCTTTACTATCAGGATTCATGAAAAGTGGACTAGGGTAGTATACAATGTGTTCAAGGTAAGATAAAAGGATCAGATGAAATTATGATGCCATAAATTTACCCCAAGTTAGGGGTCTTATAGACATTGGTTCAAAGCTATTCATGCATATAATCTCCTAAAATGTATGATGTTCATAGGCTATGAAAGTTCTTCACCATTAGGTTTAGCCAATTGATATGATCTTGATCCATAGTTATAAAAATTATAACTATGGTACCATGGTAACTTAGGTGAGAGATTAGGATAAAAAATGGTGCATATCCTCTCTAAATATAATATAATATGTTCTATTTAAATTATATTTTCAATTAGGAACTAATACTCTTTAGCATTATCATGCATTTGAGTCACGTAGCCAATTGTTGCCATGGCATCAAGAGATCTGTTGTTGACTCATGGAACTTATTCAAAATATAGAGATTTAAAATGTGTTTTGAGGTCATAGATAATTTACTTGTAAGGAAAAATCTTATCATCTCTTGTTTGACACTGATTAGTTATCTAATTTATGATTAGATAGGAATCTCCATAGACCTTTAAGCTTTGAATGTCCCATTGTATGGTAAGACAGAGCCCTACAACCAATGCCTCATATTTAGCCATATTGTTTGTACACTAAAATTATAAATGGAAGGCTTTGGGGATCAAATCCCCCTATAGCATGATCAATAATATGCTATATCTAGATCCTTAGGATGTGAAGGATCCATCACAATAGATAATCTAATATTTAGGTTCTTATGATGCATGTTCTATCATCATGATATAATCATCCTAAAGGTCAAAGTTCAGAGGTTGAGTGGCCATGATAAGAGTTTTTGCAAGTTGGTAAATAAGAACCTACCCTTTTATTACTTTTTGATTCTAGTACTCAATATCAAACTCACTGAAGATCATAATTCATTTAGCGATACATCCTTGAAGAGCTACTTTAGATAAGGTGAACTTGAGAGGATCTACCTCGGTGATAATAACAATTTTATTATTTAGCGTATAATGTCATAATTTTTGAGTGGTGAACACCATAGCTAAACATGCATTCTCAATAGGCATATAATTATGTTCATATTCTACCATTGTATGGCTTAAATAATTTACGACATGTTCCTTACCATGACCATCATGCTAAGCCAAAAGTTCCCCCAGTACATATTTTTTGGCTAATAATAAAGTAGCAGTGGCCTTCTTTGTGTTAGAGTTCGTAAGATTGGTGGATTCGCTAAGTATGTTTTAAGCTTTGAAAATGCTATCTAACAATCTTCATCCCACTAAAATGTTACCACATTATTTAAGAGATCGGTAAATGGGTTGCACTTATCTACCAGTTGATAAATGAACCTATGTATAGATTGGATCTTGCCTTGTAGACCTCACAACTATTTAAGATTATTCAATAAATGCATTTACATAATACTAATGACCTTTGTAGGGTTGACTTCAATCCCTCATTTTGATACAATAAACCTTAGAATTTTTCTTGATATGACTCTAAAAACACATTTCTTAGGATTCAAGTAGACTTTATATGCATGAAGCCTCTTAAATATTCTTCATAGAATATCAAAGTGTCTAACTCTTATTCTTGATTTTGCTAGTATATCATCAATATATTACTTGACAATGTCATGAATCATGTTATGGAAGATGATAGTCATTACATGCTGATATGTGGCTCCATCATTATTTAAACCAAATGGCATGACTTGGTAATAGAATATCCCCCAAGGAGTGGTGAATGTGGTCTTATGCTGATATTTAGGGGATATATTAATTTGATTGTAACCAAAGTATCCATCCATTAATGACAACATCTCATACCCATCAGTTGAGTTGAAAATCATGTCAAGGTTAGGTAGAGGAAAATCATCTTTGGGGCATACTTTGTTGATGTCATTAAAATCAATATAAATACATATGCCTAGGGTATTTTTAATTGCTAGCACTATGTTAGAAATACCTTCAGAGTAGTCTAGTGGTCTGATAGCTCCTAAAAATTTTTATAACTCAACCTTAACAAAAATGTTAATGCATGGATGCATATTTATCAACTTTTTCTTGATTGGTTTAGCATCAGGGTGAACAAAAAGATGATGCACGACTAAATTTGGGTCCAAGTCTAGCATCTCAGAGTATGACCATAAAAATATGCCTATATATTCCTTAAGAATGGATATAATATGTTCATGTTCTACTTTAGTAAGTGAATCTCTAAGATAAATAATTTTAGGATCCTCATGGGTTCCCAGATTCACTTTTATTGTGCTCTCCATAATGAGTGTGGATCCATCTTCTAGAATTTTGGGCAATTTATGGTCATGATCATTTTCTTCTTCTATATCTTTAGGATGTTCCTCCCAAATATCTGGATAATATGAAGAATCAAAATTTACCTTCTTAGGTAAAGGCTAATTGGCAAAAGCCTCTAGAAACTCTAGAGCAAGATGTTCAAATATTTTATGTTGTTTTGAAGAGATGCTTGTACTAGATATGGAACTTGGGCTACATAGACTTTCTAAGTCCTAAGGGATGAACAAACTTTCCCATGTGGGAGCACCTAAAATAGGTTTTCACTCAAAGTCTTATCTTTTTCTTTACTTTTTTGATGATCACCAAGTGCCTCAAATAGGTTTTCACCTAAAGATCTTGATATTTGTTCTTTAATATAACCAAGAAAGTTTACCTACTCTCCAAAGTAGGCAAAATAATTTAATGAAAAATCAAAACCCTGCTTATGATCACCAATGGGTAATGCATCTCATAGGCCCATGTATTATGTAATTAATTATTCATTTTAAAACTTATCTAGGCATATGATTGAATTTTTCTAATACCAATCTATGACTTTAGGATGGCAAAGACATAGGTTACTGTGAGGGTTTGCTTTAGGATGGGAAACACCAATGGTAGAGATATAATGTCCTACTTCAGGAAGGGAATCACCACTAGAATAGGTTTTTACTTTAGGATGGGAAGTTATAATAGGTGTTATGGTTAATATATCATTTGAATCAAATAAATCTAAATCAATAAGCTCATTGAAAAGGCTGTAATGGGTTGTTGTGTCACTGCTAGGATTCTCATTACTAGTCATTTTAGAAGAGTCACTACCAAATGTGATGAGGTCATCCTCTGGTGGTTGGAATCCAACACAATGATTCTAATTGATGACTCTAGATGATAAGGGTTCTAAAATTACTTACACCTATGGGCCAAGGACTTTCCCTATATAGTCAAGATGAAATATTATCCTATTAGGGATAATATACTTTGGATTCTAAAAATAATTGATGAGGCCTTTCGAATATAACCAATTTCCTTCATTAAAAGCCTCTTGATCTTTCTTTGGTGTAATTATAGGTACAAATACCATAGAAGGTTTTGGTTTATTCTTCTTTGGTTGCCATATGTGATTGGGTTTGTTAGGAGTCTGGGAAGTTTTAGGCTTATCAAATCTTGTAGAGGATTTTGGTAATTCTTTAATATGGAGAACATCCTTTAGATGCTACATGGAAATGCTGGAATCTTTAAGAATGGCTTATCTAGCTAGAGCTATAGGAAATGGATCAACTAAAGTGGAGGCTAGATCACAAGGGTCTATATAACTAGATGGAGATGGATGAGAAATGATGGATTTATTCTTCTTTGCAATGAATTTAAAACATGGGAAATATTTATAATTATGGAACTCTACTTCAAAATGTTTGAAATATTGGTATGGCTACTGATCAATAAGAATAGTAACTTCAATCCCATCATGGGAAACTTAAGGCATTGGTGAAGAGTGGATGGAACTACCTATAAGTCATGGATCCAAGGATGACCAAGAAGTATGTTATAAGGAATCTCGATATCCATAATATGGAATAATGTGTGATGAGAAATAGACCCAACTATGACTGGAAACCAAATTGTACCAAATGACTCCCTCTCAACACTATCATAAGCCTTGATTATAATATTTTTTGGCTGAATGTATTTATCCATGTAACCCAACCATCACACCAATTTAAGGGAAATGATGTTCAACCCTGAACCATTATCTATAATAACCCACTTAATATTGTGATCCATAATGATTATCTCAATGTATAATGGTCTATTGTGGTTAGGGATGAGGGTAGACATGTCCTTCTGATCACATGTGATTTTCCAAAATGAAGACAAATGTCCAACTAGGCTTTGAAACTGATCAAGGTTTATATCATTAGGCATAATAGACTCCTATAAAAGTTTGTTGAAAATGGTTCTATAGACATCATATGTCTGCAAGACTTCTAATATGGAAATTTTTGCAAGGGTTTTATCTGTTTGATCCATTATAATATAAGGCCTTTGAAATCTATATTGAACTAGTTTAGACTTTATTGGGAGAATATTTGGCTTTGGAACCATTGGCACAATGTTCTCATTGTGTTTTATGGAAAAAGTGGGTGAAGGGACCTAGATGATAATTCATGGCCATCTAGTTGTGACTGTATAACTTAGAGGTGGCAAGGAGTTATTATAATTAGAAGAGAGAGGGAAAGTACCTTGGATGGTGACCATAGGGTGATTAACAATATTGTGATAATTTTGGGTTAGTAAGGAGCTCTTATAAGAAAGGTATTATTGTTTAGCATTAGTAACCCATGCAAATAGAGTAGAAACATAATGATGCGAACTTGACATGGTATTACTAGGGGGAGAGGGTGTTGACCCTATAATGATGCGTCCCAAGTTAAGAGAAACATTAGATTGACCATGTAACTTCATAGTAATAGTGGCAATGTGGGTTGAAAAAATGCATCCCATAGTGTTATTATAGTTGCAAGGTACATTTTTATAAGCCACATTATTAGTATGGGTATAATTATCTTGATTTTGCTCATTACAATTCTAACCTTGTTTGTTATGATTCTACCTTTGTCCTTGATTTTGACCATTTTGATTATTCCTTGGTGGTGGTGGATCATGTCAACCAAAGGGGTCTTTGTAGATTCCCATATCCTGATTTGTGTCTTGATTAGGGGCCAACTTAATTTCTAGTTCACCACTTAAAATAAAGTCCTCAATAATATGTCATAATTAAATACAATGATATGCACTATAACCAACAACATGATGAAAGTTACACCATTTGTTATCTTTGTACTAGTTTGGTTTTGGTTGATCTTGAAGAAATGGCCTTAATATTTGCCATATAATTAAATTAGCTATAATGAGATTTTGTAACACTATTTCAACCGATTCTCCTAACTTGCTAAAGACTCTAAAATTTCTATGAAATGTCCTTCGTGGAGGTTGTCTCTATAAAGTAGGTAGTGGATTTGAGGGAATTAATTGTACATTTAGAGGAGGCATAGCCTGTACCATTTATACATGTCTTATATTTGTCACCCCATTTCAAACCATGTTGTTATTTTTGTTAAAGCCCTTAGGCTTATCTTGCATAACTATTTGAGCTTGTGATTTAGCTTGACTAGATTCTTGACCTTGCAAAAAAAACCTAAAAATGCCCTTAATAATAAGATCCTTCTCAATCTACACTCTTTTGTCAATAATTTATTCAAATGAGTTAGCATAAGCTATCCATAGATTATGTGCAACTTCAGGATGTAAATTCTATGCAAAGATATCAGCCAACTATTTATCTAGTAAATTGTGTTGAAATTGGCCTACCAATGCTCTACACCTTTGCAGATATGTAGTAAAACTTTCACCATCATGTTGCTTGCCTTTCCATAAGTCAAAAATTATCAATTCATGTTCTATGTTATATGAGAAATGCTTAATGAGATTTTTTGGTAAGTCATTCCAATCTGCAACTGATCCCTTGGGTAATTTATTGAGCCAATCAATAACTTATCCCACTAAACTTTGCAAAAATAGTCATAGTAAGTACTCACTACTATAAGAAACCTCTTGATGAAAGACAAATAATACTCATATGTGTTCACATGAATCTCTTTTCCCTTTATATTTGTCAAATTTGGGTGCCTAAAAATGAGGTGGAAAGGGGTTTTGGAGAATAGATAAGTCAAATGGATATAGGTATATCTCATCAAATTTATACTTTTTGACTCTATTATTCATCTCCAATATTTGGAAAATTTCCTTCATTGAATTACATTATTACATGTTTAGTGCATTTATGGATTGGATAAGATGTTGTTGGGGTGAAATGTGCCCTTAATTTTGTTGTTGTTGGTGTGGGATTCGACCCTAGTTTTGTTATTTTTGGGGTGGAATGTGTCATTGGTTTCATTAATATTAGGATGGAATGTGCCCTAGTTTTGTTGCTATTGGGGTAGATTGTGCCCCTATTTATGTTATTGTTTGGGTGGAATGTGCCCCTAGTTTTGTTGATGTTGGAGTGGAATGTGCACTGTTAGGTTGTGGAGCTAAAAGCTTCACCAGGATGCAAACAGGAGAAGTTATGGAGCTTGCAGGAAGTGTTGCAATGTGTCACAGACACCGGCGTCGGTCAGGACAATCGACGACGGCAGGAGGGAGACAGGAAGGCAACCGACGTCGGTCATGGATCGGCCGACGTCGGCAACCCCAGACAGCCAGGGACCGACGTCGATCACCTGTGGTTCGAGCTACGAGTATGTTACGGGCAGTTGGTTGACGAACCAAGCGTTTGCATGTTTAGAGCTATTCTTAGACTGAGAGCTACAGATTTAATTATTGTATTATTGTCTAATTATTGTTTGGATGAGATCTATATATGGACTCATGATTGTATTGTAAAAGTGTGCTAGAAAGCCATAGAGCTTTTAGAGAGAGCTAGTGTAGCTCCTCCTAGTTCCAAGGGGTGCTGAGAGTGTTTGATCAGGGAGAGTTGCAAGGTCTGCAAGGTCAAGGAGCTGATCCACCAGGGTACTGGTTGAAGAAGGGTTCTTCAAGGGTGTAGAGAGATCTACAATTGTGAGTATGGTCTATTGAATTGCAGGTTGAAGGTTCATGGGAGATCTACTTGGAGTACGGTTGTGTACTTGGTGAACTGGCAGCGTGTTACTGACTGGTTGGAGAGGTGAACATCAATTCTGCATTGGAGTTGATTGTTGGGACCGAGAGAGAGAGGGAAGAAGATCTTGAGGTGTGGCGAACCTCTGAGGTGGAGGAAGAAGTGGCATCTTCCTTATTGTATATTCTTCTATGTATATAATACAATTGTGTATTGTCTCTTAATTCCTGTGTTGTCTCATATTTCTAGTTACTTATTAATTCTGGTATAATTCCGTGTTTAGTTGCTAATACAAGAATTAATCACATGTGTTCTAATTGGTAGAGCAAGATCCTGACTGAGTAGGGATTGGAGCATGTTTATTGTTCTAGGCTTTCCCTGACATGCACCTGGTTTTATTGTTATTGGGGTGGAATGTGCCCCTAGTTTTGGGTGGATCTATAGGGAGCATATACCTTTCAATCCATGATTTGGTTATGATTTGCTACTTGAGGTGAGAACATAGGACATTTTCTCTTGTATTGTAAAACATTCCTTGAATTTATTTATTTCACACTTTGTTTCTTTTGGAAATTTCTATGTTTATTTATCAATCTTTGGGTTGGTTGAAAAAAACTAGCCAAATTGTCTTGAGGGATTTTCTCAATTTGAACTGAATGTTTGGGTTTCTGAGTTTGTAAATTAATAATAAGTTTTTGATTATTAAATAATATATATTTCGTATCAAATGGAACACTTTGCAAGGTTTCTTGTATCTTTAATTATTTATTTATATTGCCTTGATCCACTATGGTAATGTCCTCATCCAATATTTTTTGCATACTTTCAACCAAATTTCCTTATTCTTTCAAATATTTATTGTGAATTGAAGTGGCAACCAGGGAGTTAGTTAATTATATGACAAGTTAATCTAGATATTATTGACTTATTATCTTGATCTTAGCTAGAAGATCTAGAGTTGTGGGTTTTGACTCTATTTTTATTTACTTTCCTTTATTAAAGGAAGAAGGTATGTCCATTTGTACAAAATCTTGCTCTTTCCATCATTATTCTCCTTCTCTAACTAAGGTATGCAGCTATTTTGTAGGAAAGTTACAAGGTAGTCTAGCACCTGATTCTATTAATCTAATAAGGGCTTCATTTTGATCTTATTGGGGTAAATATCTATTGTAATCATCTTTGGATCTTATTGTTGCATGTATATCATCAAAAACAATTGGGTTATCTTGACCATCATAAAATTACTCATCTTCATAAATAAGACCATAAGAGGCCGCACTACGAGTGAACCTTTGAGTCATGTGTAAATAAAGCTATTCTGTGTGTTTGACTAACTTTCGACCAATGCTTCAACAACCAATAAAAGTATGTTTTGGCTCTCTTTTTAAATAAATAACCAAGGTACCAATGAGAATATAAGGGAGGGTGGTATGAAACCACACACAATATATAAGATTCAATTCACGAGTTTACTCAACTTTTGGTAAAGTTGAAATTATATATATTGGAAGAGAGTAAGGTGACTCAAAGACCCAAGGTGAAAACCAGTACACCAATGCCTAAATCTTTGTGATACACCCACACTATAAAGTCTAGCTTCAACTTTGACAAGTTGACCCTAGAAGTCTAGAGGAAAGCTCTCCATATTATGAAGAAGTCATTATGAACTAAGCAACTCAAGATGTAAAAACATACATGAATCACTATGTATAAAGTTAGGACCAAATAGGTGGTACAATGTCACCACATGATTCTAGTAGGATAAAATATGTTGTAGGAATCAAAGTGTAAGCAATATGTAAGATGACTTGAGTCCACCAAGATGATATATGATTTTGAGTCTTAATAAATGACCTTCAATCCAAATAAAAAATTGAACCCAAGTTAAAATAAGCCTAGTGAGTAAATGGCAAACCCACTTTGACACACCAAACCATAGAAATTAAAAAGGTTTGATTTCAAATGTGGATCATAAATAAAGTATTTAAAAAAATTGCGTAAAATATTTATACTCAATTAGGCAACATGACTACTCCAAAGTGGATGACATGACACAAAGCTTTTGATAACAATTTTAACAAGGGAAAGGTGAATTTTCCATTTGGACAGTCTAATGCCTCCCTTGATAAATAAAATTAAGGAAAATGTGATTTGGTTAAGTTCATTGAGCTAAAAAGTAGTTTTAGACACAAATCAAGACCATGTAAGATAATGATAAAAAATAAACATATTAAGTCTAAACTGACAAGGTATGGGAATGCAGGGTCTACTAAACTAGCAAGGTTTCCATCATTCTAGGGGAATAAATTCCACAATGAGTTTCATGTCAAATGATGTAAAAGAAAATCATGAAAATTGGGTGACCATGACATTGGATATTTTTAAAAAGGTATTTTCTCTTTTACAACCACTACATCATGTTGTTCGCTTAGTGTAGTGGGATGTCTGAATACAGATACGTCCTATGTGCAACTCTAAAGGAGTCAAATGAAGTGAATGATGGAAGGTCAAAATCTAAGTTAAAGATTTCCTATATAACTCATGAGAGATAATGGCATCCCCTTCACAAGCCAAGTTTGTTTAAAAATAATGAAATAATAAAATAGAAAGACTTTAGGGTCATTTTCAAGATCACCCAAACTTTGGTGAGTATTTTTGGTAGTGATTTATATGACATTCTTTCTAAGCCTTAGACTAGGATATTTACAATAGGAATGGCACTTTTGATTCCAAGGGTTCCCTAAATGGGACAAATGGAAGAGCATATACATGGCATTCCTCTTTTTACATAACAAAACCTAAGTAAACAACTATTGCAAAAAATAATTAACAATTGTGTTCAATTTTAAGCCTAAACAAAACATTTGGTGGTGTTCATTTGACCCCTTGGTATTAGTTGTAAACATTTAAAACATCCACCACAACATCTAAATTATTTATTAAACACCAAAATAAAGTTTCTAATTGATTTTTAAGCATGAAAAAAGTGATTTAAACATGTTTTTATCAAATGTCAATCTTGGTCCTACAGAAAAAATGTTAGCATGTCCTTTAGCTTTGAAGCTTTTTTTAGCTTGAAACAATGAACTTTGGAAAAATAGCTCTTGGGTCTTTTTCTTAAGAAAAACATAGTGATCAACATCAGTTATTACAACCAACAATGGTTACTTTGGCTAACTGAGATCTAACTGATGTTAAGCTAGGTAAGTAATGTCTATATTCCTTACCGATCTCGATTACTATGTAAAACCATGGAAAAATAAAGTTATAAAATAAATTTGCATGAGTTTTAAGGGTCCAAATAGATATTTTAGACTTGTAAAGTAAACTTCTTTAGGTGTGAGATGCATCTTATCCCATCGGGTGTGCCAAGATGTAAAGAGGATTATAAAGAAAGTTAGTCAAGCATTAGTCCATAAATAATGAAACATGAATAAAGAACTAATTAACCAAGCCTATTTATTTATATGGGAATTACAAATGATAACAAGAAACAAATGAAAGAAAGCAACAACATATTACCTTCCCAAATAGATTCACCATACCCATGTGGCTCAAAAACATGTTATCTCTTGATAAAGAATCCTTGTCTTTGTTAAAAATGGTAGTAAGCTCCTCTAATGCCTTGAAAACACTCCATAAAACCTAGGGTCTTGATTCCAAATCACTAAACTAGCCTATCAGTGAAGCTTGCAAGTAAAATCTATGTTCAAATGTAAAACCTTGTGGAAACAACTTAACATTATAACTTTGCAATATTAAATATTTTTTAATATATTTAAGCATAATAACTTTTCACCCAAAAATAACTTAAAATTAATATCCATGGCCTCTCTATTTATAGATTTTTGAGATTAGTCAAGGTCAACCATGACCATCCATCACAAGATTGAGATGTGTGGCCACGGATAATACTAATATTTGGATTTAAATCCATAATTATGTTCATCATGACCTTATAAGAAGGGGTATTAAAGAGGCATGGGAGGAATTAACTAGGCATGGGTGACCCATAATCTTTATATTTGTGGCATTTATGGCCTAGAGATGTCTTTCCAAGAAATGGTGTCACCTTATGATGTAGGTAATAGGAATCAATTTTCAAAAATAAATATTCAACAACACTCATGGGAAATCCACTTAAGATCTTGATTTGGATTAATTATCCTTAAATAAGGTTAATCAACATTTGTGAAATTATTTGAAAATTGGCCTTCAATTAATCAAAATGGTCATAAAGTCATATTACTGGGTCATAATTTGATTGGAGAGGAACTGGAAGGTGATGTTAGATGCATTGGAGCTATATTCCCATTCAGGATGTTGCCAACACCAAAAAACAAAGGTACGTGATGTGTACCAATTAATTAGAATAAAATAATGATTTATAGCACTAAATGGTGAAATTGTCATTTTGACTTGAAATTATCTGATCAAAGTTCGTTGGCTCATAAAATGCATTGCCCTATTTAAGGATACTTTGACCTAAATTGTCACTTGTAAGTGAGTAGTTCAAACCATTTAGGAATTTTTATATATATTTACCTAAAATGTGTATTTAAGTGAAATTTGAGTAAGATTGACAAATTTCAACTCAAATGGTGTTAGGAATTGGATGTCTACAGTCTCCATGGAAAAGGATGGTGAGCTAAAAACCATGTATCCTTCTAACAGATCTACATAACTAAGCTTACATTCAAATTAAAATAGAAAATATGTATATATTCCTCTCAATTAATTCAGAAGAATATAAATAAAAATCAAATAGATAACTTGATGCTTATTACTAAAACCTTAAGCTCTGATACCATGCTAGAATAGGCTAGTGGGTGATCTTTTGGTAGATTGAGCACACAAATAATTTTTAAAAACAATGACCTTACTTGTATTTATAAATGAACAAGGAGATGATTATTAATTTCTAGATGTATTCAAAATGCCTTGTTTACCAATTATCTACTCTATTACAATATGCTAAGGAGTACAGGAGTTAAATCATAGGATAAATCACTATAGACTTTAAACATGTCAAGTATAAATTCCAAGCTAAATGTGGACCATTGAATGAGGATGTGGGATAGGTTAGAATGAAATTGTGATAAATTTTTTATGATGTGAAAGTGGTCTCCATGGAAAAGGATGGTGAGCTAGAAACCATGCATCCTTCTCATAAATCTGTATAACTAAGCTTAAATGCAAATGTGAAAAATAAAAATAATATAAAATCATCTCATTTAATTCGAAAGAATAAAAATCAAAATCAAATAGATAAATTTATGCTTATTACTAGAACCTTAAGCTCTGATACTATGTCAGAATAGGCTAATAGGTGTTCTTTTTGTAGAGTAAGCACACAAAGAATTTTGCAAATCAATGACCATGTTTATATTTATAAATGAACAATAAAATGAGTATTAATTTTTGGATATATTCAAAATTCCTTACTTAAAAATTATCTACTCTATTACAATATCCTAATGAAGAGGAATATAAATAAGGAGTAAAGGAGTTAACTCATAGGATAAATCACTATGTACTCTAAACACGTCATCTATAAATTCCAAGAAAATTGTGGATCATTGAATGAGGATGTGGGATAGGTCAACATACCATTGAAACAAAATTTTATGATGTGATAGTGGTCTCCATGGAAAAGGATGGTGACGTAAAAAGTATCTATCATTCTCACAGATCTGTATAACTAAGCTTACATGCAAATGCAAATAGAAGAAATAAATAAATTCCTCTCAATTAATTCAAGAGAATACAAATAAAAATGAAATAGATAACTTGATGATTATTAATACAACCTTAATCTCCAATACCATGTCAGAATAAGCGAGTAGGTGATATTTTGGTAGAGTAAACATAAAAAGAATTTTGTAATTCAATGACCCTACTTGTATTTAGAAATGAATAAGAAGATGAGTATTAATTTTCAGATGTATTGAAAATGCCTTTCTCACCAATTATATAATATATTAAAATATCCTAGTGAAGAGGAATATAAATAAGGAGTAAGGAAGTTAACTCATAGGATAAATCACTATGAAACTCATAGGAGAACTCATGGTGGTACTTATTTGAACTCCAAGTAGAGCTCTAGGTGGAAATCACCCTCTCACTCACATAACTACTTATCACACCTTATTAAGTGAAACCTACATGTGTAGGGATTATAAATTTAATAATTAAATGAAATAATGAATATCTTATACCAACACTAACAAAGTGTTTGAGTTGGAATATGATGCTTCACATGTGGCAATTTGTGTTGGGTTGAGTTAAGAGTGAATACCAATAGAATATTTAAGTGAGAAACTAAATGTGGTAAGAAATATATATTCTAAATATGATGTAAAATATTATTACATTATAAAATCATTACGACATTGAAGCCTTTACTTGGTGCCTAAGGAGTTTATCCTATTTCTAGATCATGAAGATTTGATTTATGTGAACACTCAAAATAAATAAAATAATGGGATTTATCAAAGCCAAACATAGAAAAAAATTATTCACATATTAAACATAGTGAATACACATGGATTTTTGTTCACATTGAAATAATTTTACTCACTCAATATCTAAATAATACATAGGCTATTAAATAGCCAAAACTAACTAACCATTTCCTATAGAATAGTAAGGCAAATAAACCATTAACCTATTATTAGAGATACAAGTATGATTAAAATATTTTATTTCTATAAACAATATATTTTACTAACCAAGTAACTATACATAATATATTACTAATATATCAATGTAACTAATAATAACTAACTACTGACTTACCATACGGTAATTAATATTAAATAAATAGTAATTTATCTTATAGTAAATATAAAAATGTGAGCACTAATGTTAGGCTATCCCTACCATTTCTACCCTTAGTGAGAACATGTGGAAGACATCATTCTATATAACAACTCTCATAAAAACTCAAATGATGGTTTTTCACTCAACTAACTACCAACATACAAATATCAGATGGTTTTGCACTTGGTTTACCAATAACTTACAAATAATAGATGGTTTTACATTTGTTTTACCACTAACCTAAAAATAAATGATGGTTTTATATGTGGCTAACCAAAAACCAAAAACATCCAAAAGGTTTTACAGGTTAACCTATAACCTACATGATGCTACAACATTATATTAGTCATCATTATTTTTACTTCAAGGGGAAATAAAAAAATGAAAGCTTACTTATTTTAATACTTGAACAAGTATGTACTTATGTTCTTATTTTAACATAAATAATATAAAAATATGAAAAAAAACACCATTATACATATGTCACCAAATCATTCTCAGCCCTATCATTGGTGACTAAAGAGAGGTTATGTAACCTCCTTTTTCTGTGTATCCTCCAACCTCCACTTGAGGAATTTTCTTACTCATCTGATGAAGATTTATTATTTAAGTGACATATGTATTATCATGTTGTCAACCATTGACATTTTCAAGGTTTGATATCTTCTTACTTAGTGTCGGCCCAATAACCAGTTTCAAAAATCTTTCAAATTTTAGAGTCTTGATTTTGTATATTTTGGATGTTGGTGTGCACCAAAAGTGCATAAGTTACAATTTTTTCATAAGATTTTGAATTTTTAATCATTTTTTATTTTGAAAATATGACTAAATGATAATGCCTCTATCTTTTTTATTTTGACACTTTTGAATTATGGATGGACATAATCTTGACATGAAAACGTTAAAATTCAAAAGACATAATGACTATAAGCCTAAATGACTTTGAATTTTTAATGAACCTTTTTGTGAAAATACACATAAAAACTATAAACAACTTTACTCTTGACTCACTTTAACTTTGACAATTATGACAAAAATTTTCAACTAAAAAAAGAATAATGTAAAAACACTCATTTAAGATTAAAAATCTTTTATAATATTTTAAACAATCTAATGACTTTACGAAGCCAATATTAGCATTTGAGAACTTTTTAAAAATACCTTATGGAAAAATTAATATTGACATAGACTTCACTATTTAAATTTACCCTAATACATAACTAAATGAATTCACAATACTTAAAAATAACCTAAAAATATCAATTAATATTAATTTGTGAATTTTTGAATTAAAAAAATAACACGATGTAACTATCTCATTTGACCAAAAATTTACCATAACTTGAAACATAAACTTGATGAAAATGTGCCAATATTTTTGGATGGTTGTAATATCTGAAAACTATGGACTTATATGATAGCTATACGAGACAAAATCTAAAATGGTTGTATGTAGATATTTGAATTAATCTACCACATACTATTTTTGATAGATCATTTAGAAATCTAATACATTAGATTCGCACTCCTTAGAGTGAGATATATTAATAGTAAAGAGGACACGTCATAATGGAAGGTATGTTTCCAAAGCTATCTGCCATATAAGAATTTTTAATATACCTCTTAGTTCTTGCTTTGTGTTAGATCTACTTATTATGATGAACATTTATAGAAAATGGCATATGTAGGAGATGACATACATTGATATGACTAGATTCATGCTAAGAAGCTTATGGCATTGACTAAATGTTGATTGTAAAATTTGAATAAAATAGAGCATCAATAAATGTCTTTTTCTATCAAGATTAATGGTAAGATGCCAATGTAACACAAGTATTCTTTTAGAAGTGCACATAATAGACACCTGTCTAAGTCGATAAATTTTTTATATGATGCATGGGAGAGAAGATAATGATAGCAAGATTGATAGAAATATATGAACATAGTTACAGATATAGCGAAGGATAAATCTTGGATATGGATGAAAAAATAAGCAAGTGGATGATTCTAATGATTATTAAGGGTGAATGTAGTAGAATTTATGGCATGAAGAATGATAGTAGGAATATGCATTCCCTGAGAGTCTATGTCCACAAAACCCTAAAAATACATTTAATGATGCCTTAAAATATCATACAGGGATGTAGGTCATAAAATATACATAAATCAAACTAATTTCCCATATTTCTCAAAGAAATACAGAGATAATTTTTTTTCCTATGTCTACAATAATAAAAATAAAATAGATCCAGAAACATCGAGTGCTTGAATCAAAGATCAAGAAAACTCCAATGACTGGCACGAGCTCTCAATTGGACATCACCTAATCTAACACCAAATAATGGGATTTATCAAAGTCAAACCTAGCAGAAAATGATTCACATGTTAAACATAGCAAATACATAGAGATTTTCATTCACATTGATAATAATCTTATTCACTCAATATCTAAATAGTACATAGGCTATTAAATAACCAAGACTGCCTAACCATTTCCTATAGAATAGGAAGGAAAACTAACAGCTAACCCATCAATAGAGATATGGGTATAAGTAAAATATATTTTTTCTATAAAAAATATATATTTTATTAACCAACTATATGTGATATATTATTTGTATATCAACATAACTAATAATAACCAACCACTGACTTACCATATGATAATAACTATTCAATAAATAGTAATTTACCTTACCATAAATATATAAATGTGAGCACTAATGTTAGGCTATCCGTAATATAAGATAGTAGGCCTATATAATGGGTGTCTTTATTGCATGGATATACTTTTATTTTGAATAACATATCATGAAAGAAAAATTAGGTAGTTAATGATTTGATCAAGAGAGTGGTACCATTAACTAAAATGGTGAGTGAAGTATTTATATTTGAAGTTGTTAAGGAATCATATGATATACACCTAATTTTGGAAAGATATTTGAGAAAATTAGGAATCCATTAATAGGTGAGACAAGAACCATTAATGATGAATAACCTATATAGGATGGTTATCTCTTCAAGGTAAAATAATTATGAATTTCAATTAGGTATTTAAGAGATAATATCATATGAGAGATGCACATTGGGGCTTTGGGTGGATGCTTTGATAAGACTAAAATAATATTTTGGTCGAAGGAGAGGTTATTTTGGCCAATAATGAAGAGATATGTGACGAGGTATGTTTCAACATGTAGGATATGTCAAATGGATAAATTTCATGAATAAAATACAAGGTTATAAATGACATTACTAGTTCCAAGAGGACCATGGTCATATTTGGGTATGGTTTCTTTTCTACGCTTGCCAAACACACAAAGAGGAAATAATTGAATTTTTGTTATTGGAGATAAGTTTTCGAAGATGATTCATTTTATTCCATATAATAAAACTAATGATACCACTAGAGTAGAAAAAATATTTTTCAAATATATTGTGAGATTTCATGGTGTTATTAAAACCATTAATTTAAATAGGGAAACAAAATTTATAATTCATTTTTGGAGGAATATATGGAAGAAATTGAGAAATAAACAAAAATTTATTAGTGCATTACACCCAAAAACATATGCACAAATAGAAGTAGTACACAAGAGCTTGGGAAAGTTGTTAAGATACATAGTTGGAGAGAACTAGAAGCAATATGACTTGGATTTACTGCAAGCTAAATTTACATATAATAATTAAAAAAATAGATCAATATGAAGAAAACCATCTCATATTTATTATGGAAGAAATATTATGGGTATTTTATATTTGGTGTAATTTCAAGTTGTACTGAGTTAGTCATGATGCATAAGAAGTTTTAGACAACATACAATCGTTGTTAGAAAAATTAATAAGAAATCTACAAGAAATTAATGAATTATATAACTAATAACTAGCTATTACAAAAATTTAAAATTTATTTTAATAAGTAGATTTGATGATGGTTTATTAAATAAAATATATATTTCCAAAGTGAACATGTAACAAGTTGAAGTACAAGAAAATTGGTTTATGTAGAATTGTGAAGAAATTCAATGACAATGCTTATGAATTGAGTTTACACATTATTTTTATAACTCACAAGTATTTAATGTTTCATATTTATATGATTTTCATGGATAATATGGTGAAGGTGAATAAGATGAATAAGTGGATTCAAAATAACAAGCAACAAAAAAGAAGAAAGAAATGATAGTCTAGATTCTAGATAAGAAGATAGTGAACACAAGACAAAGAAGTTATAATAGGTATTTGGCATAGTGGTAAGGACTCAAAAATGAAGAAAAAATTGGTATTTTTTAATGTAATTTTAAAAAATTTACAAGAATAAATTATAGGAGTATAGTTAGGAAAACTCGTAAGATATGAATTATCTTCAACTAGAGGGGAATGATGTGGAGGCATATCTTCTAGAGGCTATAAATTTTGGTCTTTAAGTCTATTTGAGATATTTTTCATAGAAAAATGAAATTATATAAAATTTTAATTATTTCAAAATCATATACATCCATTTAGATGAATTTTAATAACTTTTCAAAGGCCATACATAACCATCTAAAGGTTTGAAAATGCATTTTTCAAGTTTTTTCAAGTTTTAAAAACAAATTATTTTTGTAATAGGACATGAAATTGATCTTAAATTAACCCATTAGGTTAATTTTATGGTTTATATGATGCATTTATATTTTTAGGGCCTTCATATCTTTGATGCAATACTTATATTACTGATAGGCCATCTAAGGGTCTAAAAATTGCATTTTTAATATGTTTTTCATGGTTTATCCAATATTAGAAATATATTATTTTTGAAATAAAATTATAACTTGAGTTTAAATTTTTCCATTATATTAATTTAATTTTTTAAAGGATGTGGATATTTTAGGTCCATCTGAACATGCATGTAAAATTTACGAGAAGTATAAATTGACCATCTAAGGGTTAAAATTTATATTTTAGTATGTTTTTAGGATTTTTACAGTTTTATAAATATAATATTATGGTATTCAGACATAAAATTAATTTAAAATTAATCCGTTATGTTACTTTTAGTGTTTAAATTATATGTGGAGCTTTTTATGCCCATTCGATCTTGCATGCAAAACATACTAAAAGTAACGGTTGAAAAAATTGCTAGAAGATGAAAGTTAATAAAAATAGAATTTTATAAAATTAACATGGGTAAGTTAGTTTAGGTAAATTTTGATTTATTTATTATTTTCAATTCTGTATATCAACTCCAAATTCTAGTTTAGATTTATTTAAATACTCTTATGAATGCTTTATTTATTCAAGAAGAATAAAAAAATATTATTATTTCATGAAGTTCTATATATTGTGCATATTGAGGTTTTTTTAATTTGATATTATCTAGGATGTATCATCATTATCTTATTTATTATTAAGTTTTATTTTGTGCAATGGAGATTATTTTAGGCAATCCTTTTCTTGACTTGAAGAACTTAAATCATGTTGAAATGTATAGTAAGTGCACATAAGAAACATACTTTAAATAATGAATGATTTTGTCGATACAAATCACCTTGGAAATTTCAGAAATAAGATTCCATAGTCATTAAAAAACTAAAAAAAAAAAATGAAAAAAAAAATTAAAATGAAAAATAAAAAATAAAACTTCTCATAACTACATGATACTGAAAATGAGTCCAAACATCTGGAGGCCGTAACTTTTAATACATATTTTCATTTGATCTTTCCTTCATGTAAATATGGCTATATTTAATATTTATATGCATACATAACCTAACTTATTTAGTTTTGGACATATTCTATACTGTTTTGTAGGCCATACATGACCATCTGAGGGTTCAAAAATTGCATTTTCATATTTTATCAAAAAAATTCTATTTTTTGAAATTGTATAGTTTTTAACCAGATGCATAAATTTAGTTCAAATTCCTTCACTAAGTTAATTTTATTGATTAAACTATTTTTGTATATTTTTAGAGATGTGCATGCTTGCATGTGAAACTTACTAAAAATAACATATGTTAAAAGTAACAGACCAAGTCTTCTAATTTTTAGAGTTTCAAATTTTATATGTAAAATCTAATTGTGTTTTTACATTTTTTTATAATAGTTTTTAATTATTTAAATTATTCAATATGAATCAATAAAGGTTATTATTTTATAAGTATTTTACCTATTTATTTCTTTGCATTAATAGTATTTGGGTTCATTGTTTGGTACCAAAGTAAGTTTGAATCTTGGAGGTGTAGGAGATGATGACAGGAAGAGGAGGAATTTATCAAATGAACATGAGTATGTAAGAGATGTAGAGGTAAGTAAAAAAATTTACCAATTTTTTTATAAAATAAATATAAAAGAGATATGAAGAGGAAGTAGAGGAAGACACTAGTCATGATGAAGAACTTCATTAAGAGTAGGAAAAACAATAATAACCACCATCAATGGAATAGAACATGGTTAGATAATTAGATTTAATGAATGAAGGAACTGAATTTGATGTTATAGATTATGGAATATGTTTAAAACTAGAGGATTTGATAGATTGGATTAATAGCATGAAGAAGTTTTTTGAATGGAAAATTCTGAGAGAAGATTAAAAGGTAGAGTTTGTATGTACTAAATGGAAGGGTCATGAAATTATTTTGTAGGATCACATGTAGAAATAAAGATAGATTAAAGGTAAAGATAATATCAACTCATGCAAAAATATGTAGAAGAATACGATGGAAAAATTTATTCATATAGATTATGCATAAACCCTATACAAAATTTTCTAGATTTCAAGTCTAAATAATCATAATATATAAGAGTTTACAAACTATTTTTACAAGATTTGTATATGAGTAGATCATAATGAAATAAAATAAACTATGGATGCAAGGTGTGTAAATGGTTTGAAGTTTTCTATTTAATATGAATTAACCATGCATATAATAATTTACATGGAGAAGACTTTTTGATTATTTGAAGGGAGAATTAAAAAAAATTAACATAATTTTAGGAGAACATATATTGTTACAAAAATAGGAAAATAGCATCCAATTATTGGACATGGTGGATTCAATAAAAATAGAGTTGGGTTTAATACCACTAAAGGAGAATCATCACGAGGTGCATAAAGATAAGAAGATAATAGACAAAGGTTTCCATACCAACAAACAGAAAGAGTATTTCAAAGAGAATGAGCCTATGGTGGTGATAGAAGATGGTTTATATATAAATTTTGATCTTATGTTTGTTACAGATGTGGATAATAAGGAGATAAAGTGTTTGAGTGTCCACACTACTAAGATCAACAAAGTTGGCTTGATGATTCAGGAGCATGATAACATATACTCCTTAAATAATATAAATAGGTACTTGGTCATAATTTAATAAGTCTTTAAAGTATTTTAAGAGTGAAGATGACTTGTTATTTAGTCTTAAAGTGTGTTCTAAAGGTCAATCTAGCCTAATTTGTAGTTTTCCTCCAAAATGAAGAATTTAAAATTTTGAATTAGTTATGAAGGTTTATAAGGGTTGAGCCATGTTGTAAAAGGATTTGAAACTTTTATCTTATCATTAATAAAATTAATTATATGTTTAAAAGCTATTATATTGATTTTATGTGTAATAATAACCTTAAGTCATATCTATAAATCTTAGCCAAGTTGGAGAAAGATAAAGTAAGCAAGTTTGTTATAAATAAGGGGGTAGGTGATAGAATCTTAGGTCTATTTCAAGAACAAGACAAATAAAATCCTATTTTCATGAAGAGATGAGTTTAATAAAGTCAATAATCCATTATAAGTTTGAATAAGAGTAAGAAAGAGTCATAGAGTGGGAGAAGAGGAATAGAGAAGGCCTTTTAGGCATGTGTTTTGTAAACAAATGTTGTGTTTTGATCAGCAAATGGATTATATTTAGATTTTACGACATTATATCTGAATATATGGTAATTTTGATGGATTATATATACTATTATACATGTTCCTAAATATAATAATATGACTTTTTTATTATGAAGGTATAGAAAATAGTTTTTTGTTTATAGTGTGCCAAGAAACAATGTTTTGAATTGAAGGAAAATAATTTTTATTGTGATCAAAGGAGGTGTGAAACATATATTTTTTGTGTTTATATTTATATGATGTAGATAAATATGATACAACTTAAGTTAATATATGGTATCACCTGATTTGAAGCTCTAGTGGATGACCATCTAAATAAAACACTAGTTTTCACACTCACAGTCACAATAGTGATTATAAATACATATAGAAAGTTTCATGAATAAAAAATAAGGATTGGAATTATTTATGGAATCTTAGAAGAGTATGTCAAAACTTTTTAATGATATAAATTATCCCATTCTTCATGAACTATCCTTTATTAACTCTCAAGCTCTACAAACCCTAGAACGGGGTTTCTTATGAAAATCAATTCATAATTACGTTTTGAATTAGTAAAATATATATAAAATTTAAGAGAAAATTAATGAAGGTGTTTATGATCTATTTTAATTTATATTTGGTGGTGAGATACTTTTTTAGTTAGAGAAATAGATGACCATGTATTGAAAAAACTATAGTTTATCATTAGGAAGCCTCAAAAAGAGTAAAAAGTTGATTATTTCAATTTTTTCCTAGTTGCAAATCTAGTATAAATGATTTTAAAAATGTTAAAGTAATTTTTTAACTCTTATGGATTATTTTTATATATTTTTATTGATTTTATTGATCCCAATCCTAGTGTATATGTAGAATTAGCCTACACAGACCTATAAAGCATAATTGTTACTTAGTGAATATTTTGAAGATATAAATAAGATAATTAGTTTATAATCATTATAAAAAATATATAGTATATTAATATTAAATTATATATTTTTTTAAAGAACAATAACATCTTTCGAAAGAGAAATTCAAATCTAGTTAAAGTATTATAGCAAAACTTGTATAAAGATAATTTGACAACACAAGCTTGATCGTAATGTTAAAAGTCTCTGTTAGGATTGTGAAGTGATTAAATGCATATAATAGAGTGGTACAAGACAATATAATAATTAAATCAAAGGTCTATTGAGGATAACTGATAATAATATAACATCTTGCTTAATATTTAGAAGGGTTATACATAAAAAGTTTTTATAATAAATGGTAGTCACTAGTCAATGCGATGGCATAATTAATGTATTCATCTTGTAAAATGTATAATTTCATTACATAAGATATACTATATGTATTTTTAAAGGCTTAAATTGAATAAAAAATTATTAAAAGTTGAAGGTTATCTTACCAAAGTTCAAATAGCTATCTTATTAAACGTTATAAATTATTTAAAAGTTGTACGCAGGTCCTCTTGAAGATGGTATGAAGTACATTCTTATTAGCATAAATTTAAGGATTTATAGTTATCCATGGTGAAACGGGACTCAAAGTCAAGTAAATGTAAGATAATGGTCTCTTTAGCTTAGAAAAAGGTCTTATATTATGAACCTTGAATTGAGATTGTATTAGGTACTCTTGAAATCGTTAGACAAAGGATATGATCACTTAAGAGATTGAGAGGGGAAAAAGACTGGGAATGAAAATAATATTTGTTAAAAAAAAATAATCTTATCATCTTAGATCATATGATAAATATAAGACAAAATAAATCTATTAAGGTTTTCATTGATCACTTGTGAATCATTAAGAATAAAAGACGTCAATGAGTTCATTGGTTTCTCAAGACTGATATAATAAGATATTCATTTTTTGAAGAATATATATACCAAAATATAAGTTATCAGATGGAAAATTAATAAAATAGACAAATGTATATCCTAGAACATTATTTGAGAATTTAAAGATTATCATCACAAGAGGATCACCCAAGAGTTAATCTAGTTGACGCTGAGACAAAAGAGCAAACTAATAGAGTTACAATAGTAAATATTGGAGAAAAAATCATTGATGAGAAGAAAAATTATTGCTTCAAGGAAATAACATGCAAAAAATAAAGAATGTGGTGATGCATGGTTGTGAATAAATATTTTTAAAATAATTTGTACTTAGGAGGTAATATATACGAAGCAATTATAGATGGTGGTATTTGTGAAAATATGGTTTCTAAGGACATGATAAAAAAAAAATAGGATTTCAATGTGAAAATCATCCTAATCCATATTGGATTACATGGTTTAATAAAGGGAAAGAATTTTATGTAGATAAAAAGTGCTTAATGAAGTTTTCTATAAGAATACCTTTCATGGATGAAATATGGGGCGATGTTATACCCATGAGGCATACCATGTGTTATTGATAAGGCCATGGAATTTTGATATAAAATTAATTGATGGTGGAGAAAATAACACATGTAATTTATGGAAAGGTGATATGAAGGTAATTTTATTACCTCTTAAAAAAAAAGGTAGGTTAAAATCACACTATTTTCAAAAGAATTTATCAAAGATATGAAGATGGAAGGTTACTATTATTCACTAATACAGAATAATGAAGATACAAAGATGGTGAAAATGCCAACATATTTAATAGTAGTGTTGAGATAATATGCATATGTTATACATGATGATCTACCAAATAGTTTATCACCAAACAAAGATATTTATAATCATATTTATTTATTTCTAGGATCACCTCTACCTAATCAAACAACTTATAGGTTGAGTCTAATAGAACATGAAAAATTTAATAAACAATGCATTAAATTGGTGAAGAAGGGTTTATTATGGGAGATGACGAGTCATTTTTTAAAACCAATGTTTCTATCTACAAATAAATATGGAGGGTAGAGGATATGTGTGTATAGTAGATATATCAATAAAACTATAATCAACAAAAAAATTCCTATACCCCATTTAGATGATATAATGAATGTTCTTTTAAGAGAAAAATAATTTACCAAGATTTATATAAGGAGTGAATAATATCATATTTAGATTCATGAAAGAGATGAGTGTAAAACAACATTCATGACTACAGATAGTTTATATCAGTGGATGGTGATGCCATTTGGATTATGAGGTTCATGGACACGGTGATATGAGAATACATTGGTAAGTTTGTGGTGGTTTATTTTGATAATATTTTTATATTTATTAAAACTAAAGAGGAACGTATAATGCATTTTAGAATGGTATTAGAATTGTTAATAAAGAAGAATCTATATAAAAATTTGATGAAGTGCAAGTTTATGCAAAATAGTTTGGTATTATTAGGATTTGTGGTTTCATAAAATTGTGTAAGAATAGATGAATAAAACATAATGAAATTATTGAGTGGCCTATTCTAAAGAGCATTATAGAGGTAATAAGATTATATGGATTATCAACTTTAGAAAATTAATTAAGAATTTTAGTAGTCTTGTTTCACCAATAACATATTATATGAGAGGAAAAGAATTTGCATATAAAATATATTAAAAAAAATTTAGTTGTTGAAGAACAAGATTATAGAAAATCTTATTTTAGCATTATCAGATTTTAACAAAGTGTTTTAGTTTGATTGTGATGTTTCATTTGTGGGAATTAGTGTTGTGTTGAGTCTATAAGGAAAGACAAGAACATATTTTAGTTATAAATTTAATGAAGTAACAATAAAGTATTCTACATATGATGTTGAATTTTATGACATTGTATAAACATTAGAATAATGGAGGCATTACCTGGTACCTAAGGAGTTTATCCTACTTACTGAACATGAGGTATTAACATATGAAAACACATAAAATAAGTTAAATAGTAGGCATGTAAAGTGGGTGTATTTCTTGTATGGATTTAAATTTTTGTTGAAACATAAATCAATAAATCATAATTAGGGATATGATGCATTGAGTAAGAAAGTGAAATATTTAGCTAATATGCTATGTGAAGTAGTTGCATTTGAAGTTGTTAAGGAATTATATGATACTTATTTATATTTAGTAAATATAATTGAGTAATTAATAAAACCATTAACAAGTGAAAAATATACTATAAATTATGAATAGCTTATCATGATGGTTATCTCTTCAAAAGGAAATAATTATTTATTCTAGCTAGGTCTCTAAAAGACAATATTATAAGGGAATTGCATAGTGGTGGCTTGGATGGACATTTTGGTAAGACAAAGACAATAGAATTGGTGAATTATAAGTATTTTTGTAAAAATATGAAGATAGATGTGATAAGGTATGTTTTAAGGTGAAGGATATGTCTGGTGATTAAAGGACATTGATAGAATATAGGGTTCTACATTTCATTAATGGTTTCAAAAAGACCATGGAAAGATTTGAGTATGGATTATGTGTTAAGATTAGCAAATAAATAGAGAGGCAATGATTAATTTTTTTTTGTTGTAGATAGGAAATCCAAGATGTTTCATTTTATTGCATTTAATAAAACCAATGATACCACTAGAGTTGAAGAATTATTTATAAGGATATTGTGAGATTGCATGATGTTCAAAAAATAAATACATCAGGTGGGGACGTAAAATTTATAATTAATTTTTGTAGGACTTTATCAAAGAATATTTAAACTAAGCTATAATTTAGTATTACATAAAAAGCCACAAATAGATGGAGAAATAGAAGTTGTAAAAAATATCTTGCAAAAATTGTTGAGATGCATAGTCAACAAGAAGCACAAGCAATGACACTTCAATTTACCAAAATTTAAGTAGGCATATAATAGTTATATGAGTATATGAATACAAAAATAAAAAATTCATATTTTTTATGTGATAAATCATATGGGTGTGTTATATTTGGTATAGTTAATAATTATAGAAAGAGTTACTGATGATGCAAGAGCATTTGTAGAACATATGAAGTGGTTGTAATAAATGGTAAGAAAAAAGATGAACTAAAGTAATTATAAATATAAAGAAAAAAAATATGTCAAAATAAGGTCAAAGGTACCTGCAAAAGGAAATTTGATGATAGTTTATCTGAGGAATGAAATATTTCGTAAGTGCACATCAAACAAATTGAAATACAAGAAAATTGGACCATGAAAAATTATGAAGAAGATAAATGAGAATGTTTATGACGTGATTTTAGCATAGAATTTTAATATATCTATAGTATTTTATATGATTTCCGTGTAGAAGATGGTAAAGGTGAAGAAGATAAAAAAGTAGATTGACATTATCACGTTCCAAAGAAGAAGAAACAAAAGATAATGTAAGTTATAGATAAGAAGATAGGAAACCCAAGGCAATGAATTTATGATAGGTATTTGGTATACTCAAAATTATGACAATAGAAATGCAACACTTGGATATTATAATGGGAGCTAAATAATATTGACAAGAAAAAATGGAACTAGTACAATCAAAGCAACTACTAGGAACTGAGTTATTTTCAACTAGAGGATAATGATGAGAAAAATGAGTCCAAACTTTTGAAGGACATTAATTTTGATCTATATCTATTTTTGAGCTCTACTTCATGCCAAAAAATTATGATTGAGATTTTTGATGCATTCATAACCTACCCTATATGTTTATGTATGTTTCAATCTTTTTTGGAGGCCATATGTGACCATCTAATGTTTCAAAAATGCATTTTAGTATTTTCCAATTTTTTCTATTTTTAGAAATTATATATTTTTGTAACTATGCATGAAAATTAGTTTAAATTCATTTAATAGGTTAATTTTAGTTTTTAAAATATTTTTGGATATTTTTAGGTCTACATGCACTTGCATGCAAAACTTACTAAAAGTAGTAGATACTAAAAATAATAAGTCAATTTTTTTTAATTTTTAAAGTTTCAAAAATTTCATGTCAAATCTAAAGTTGTGTTCAGGTTTATTTATTAGTGGTTTGTAATTATTTTAATTATTCACTAAAAATTAACAAAGGTTATTGTCTCATAAGTATTGTGCCTATTGATTTCTATGTCTACATAGTATTTGGGTTCATTACTATGACATTTTTAATACTCTTAATCTAGCCATACATTCCATTTACAAAACAAATATATTTTTTTAGTCTATTAATTTCATCTAAAGTTATATTGAAATATACTAAGAAAAATTCTTTGAATGAATAGAAGAGATCTAAAATCTATCACCATGCACTAAAAAAAACATTTAAAAATTTAAGTTCACATGAATGACCTTAAAATATATATATGATAATTTTAATTGATAGTATTGTTGATCATGACATTTGTGGACACTGATTTTGACATATTTTCAAATTACTATTGCTTATTATGTGTAGTTGATCATTTGAATCATTAAATTTTGGGATCAAAATCCTGCGTTATGTTTTTAATAGTAATTTGTACTTGTTTTATACTAAAACATTCATTGATACATGAATGAATCATCCTTATTCATTAAATTTAATTCATCCTATACAAATTTTAATAAATTAGCCTTATGATAAAAATATTCTTGGTGAAAATTATAAAATAAATGGTCCATCAATTTTTCATGTCTTCACTCGATTCATTTAAATTCCTTTAAAATATTCTATTGTGTATGAATTTTTTATTAGAGGCAAATTATTTTGTACAAAGCTTATCAAAAATACTATTTTATACATTGGTTATTCTACTGAGTAAGCATTTAAAATATTGAAAATCATTCAAAATGTCTATCAACCATGGCATGTTCATCGTATTAGTTTTTAAATTAATTACTTTCATATTATGCAATTTTAGATGAATACATTATTTATCACAACTTTGAATAAGTTGATGAAAGAAAAAAGAATTCATAGCTACTTCTTGATAATGATATTAAGCTTACTAAGCTTTCTATTATTAATCATCATGAATTTTATATATATATCATAACTACAATGATTATAATCTTTAAGATTCATTGAAGAAAACAATGATTTACTTTATATAAATTATTTAAACAAGATAAAATATTTTTGAATCCCATTTTGTGAATTCATTATCTCTTGAATAAAAATATTATTTTGATATTATTATGTGTCACTACAGTCAACACACCACAATTCTTCCACTAGATATGATTATTAATGGTAATCCTAGTACACAAAAATCATATTCAATTAAATAAAGAATATTTGTATTCAAATATCAAGAAACTCACAATAATTTTCCATTGTTGTTAGTTGCACAAAAATATATTGAAATATTTAATATTAATGGTATGAAAAATCATTCATGCCTTCACATACATATAAAAATAAATGAAACCATTCGAATGCCAAGGACTTGTATTTTTAAAACCATCTTTGCTATATATCAAATACGTTATGATCCATGAAATGAGTTTCATAGTGTTGAATATATATCACCTATTGATCAATGTTTTCAATAAGAATTTAAAAAACATAAAAAATATTCAAAATAGAGGAGGGACTATGAAAAATCTATAATGCAAACATCTACATATGTACTAAGAAGAGAGAGAATTTCAAATATAAAATCACTCTATAATACACTAACAAAATATATAATGTATCTATGTGTAACTATAAATTATTACACTATATCATGAATCTATAAAATACAATATCTCTACAAGAAACAAATATGAATTTAATATGCATTATAACATTTAATTAGGACACAAAAGAGTTATTATATATAAAAATAAAGAGATGAATGCGATCTTATTATTGGTTGAGTGAAAGGTTAAATAATTTCCAAATTTAATCTTAACCTTCTCACACATTTGAGAATAAATATCACTTATTATGCATACTAATTATGTGGTGGACATGATACATCACACATTGATACAAAAACTACCCAAGGTTGACTTCATAGTAGGTGTAAACATGACCCACATCATCAGTACCAAAATATCAACTCAAGTGTTGTGTTAAAACATAAGTATTATTCTCATAAAAATGGGTCTCAAAAACTAGATATGATGAGTTCATCCCATAAAAGCATAAGTAAAATTAATAATGAATAACAAAATATATATGACTAAAAATATTGATGAAGCTTTCAATCAAATGAATAAATAAATAAAATCTCCAAGAAATCTAGTTTTGAAAACAAGAGTGAGTATAGGTGTGTGTTATATTTAAATGAAATGAATCATGTAAACTAAAGAGTGTTGGATAATAAAAATTTAATAATTATGAAAACCCTAAAAGGTTTGGCTTATAAATTGTCTTGTATGATAAAAAAATAATCCTCTATATCTACTAGGAACAATGATAAGGTGCATAGCATATCAAAACTATAATTTTAACTAGGAAGGGAAGATAAATATTATCAATAAGTTCAATGTTTAAATGTAGTAAATACATATAAAATTAAAAATTAAATACTTTAATTAGAATGCCTAAAAATGCCATATGTTGAACATAACAAATAAAATTAGAATAGGGAATGTGGAAAAATACATCCACACATGAAGGTATACAAGAATATAAAACCCCAGTGTAACTTTATATATTTTTTAAAATACAAAATACATTTTAAATATCCATCCCAAAGATGTATAATTTAATTAATATTAATCCCCATTAAAAATTAGTCATAACCTCTACTTAATGCAAATCGGTATGGTTTAAAATTTACAAAGAAAACCTAATTTTTTATAAAATTGTATTTTTAAAAAAAAAAAGACTAAATCTATGTTACAATTATGAAGAGTATTAAAAATATGAACTTAAACAAAATAACATGTAAATTCAATCTACCCCAAAATAATTATGACATCTAAAATATCTAAAATACATTGCCTCGCCAAGAAATTTTTAAATATATTATAAATTATGGAAACAAGTGCTACGAAAATATAGTGAATACAACAATATGTGTATATTAGAAAAATATTCTAATTAAAATAATATAAAGTCCTAAAAAATCCCAATATAATTCAAGATATGCACTCAAGAAGGTGCTTAATTGAGGTCTTTGAGAGTGTTTCACTCTAATAAATATTTCACTATAAAATATTATGAGTTAAATATATTTAAATTTTAACTTCAATTCATATGCATTAGAAACACAAATGCATGAAAAGAGAGCCTCCTAGGCGTCATGATTCACAATGAAATGCCTTTGAAGTAAAGGTAGGTCAAAATTTCCCTAACAAGTAAATATGACTATCTTTGGGATAATGTGTCCATTACTCAATCATATGACAACCTTTCTCATAGCATAGGTTTTTGTGAAGAACACCCACGTTTCTAGAAAAATCAAGTCACCTGCACATAGTGAGTATGATATTGGTTTCATGGAGAAAGGGGTATTTAAACCATGAACTAGACTGAAAGTTTGTGTAAGTATAGGCATAGAGTATGAGCTAATAAAGAGATTAATGTGTTTAAAAATTTGGAAATTATGTTTGGACAAGTAGTAAAATGATGAGCTAAACTAAATCTGAATGTGACACAGGC
>JARHVA010005044.1:245000-250000 GCA_037957365.1 Torreya grandis | reverse complement strand
TATTTCAGTTTTAAACAGCAATGAGAGAACTACACAGAATCAAGTTGTTCAAAAAATAGACAGTGAACCTATGATAGTAAAACAACAATAGGCTAAAGCCATCAGAAAGATTGATGAGTTGAAAGTTGAAACTATTTCTAGATTTGATGAGATAAAATGCCAAAGCATAGATATCAGTCAAAGACAGTCTAAGATGAATACTAAAATCTCTTATATGGAGCAAAATTTAGAAGAAAAATCTAGAGAAGCTATTTCCAATATTGATAGTCTTTCAAGGGAAATAGTTAGACAAAATCAAAATGTTGCTTTATTGCCTGAGATGCATCATAAAATCTTAGAACAATCTTCTTCCTCTATGGATATGTTCTCTTTGTTTGATGTTGCTTATAATAGTCAAGCTTGGAAAAATGTTGAAAGGTATCAGAAATAAGAAATGAAAAAGATAAAAGAAAAAAAAATCCGAAAAGGATAATGTAGTTGATAAGATTTTCCAGATTGGTATGGCTAGGATAGAAGTAGAAGAAAAGGAAGGAATTTTTGAAGTAGGAGAATCATCTACCTCTAGACCTCCTTTAGATTCACAGATTAGAACATTAAATCTTCAGCCATTTTTTTGGAAGTTTAATTGTGAATATTCAACCCGTAGAAAAGAAATTATCCAAGTTATGGTATCATGGGCTAATGTTCAAATTTTTGGCCTCAAAAAAGATCCCGTTAATGTTACTCAACAAATTGCCATTGGGTTTATTGGTAATATTAAGGAATGGTGGGATGCTTGTGGTCAAGCATTTCAGAATAATATTTTCAAAGACTTGGAACCTATAACTGCATTATGCAATGCTCTTTATTCAGAATTTGTAGGAATTATGGATAATGAAAAGGTTGCTAATAAAGCTAAGTTTCTTAAAGCACAATTATGTGATATGACTTGATTAGAAGACTATATGTGCTACATGGAAAACCTATTTTATAGCTCTAGTGAGATTTTCAACCCTACTTACAAGATAAGATATATAGAATCTTTTCCAAAAAATTTCTCTCCCAGATATAAAGAAGCAATGGGTGATGAGTTGTATACAATGTCGTTTGGGAGAATAAATCAAAATACTAAAGCTGTGAATACAAAGCTATGTTTAGAAAAGAAAGATCACAAAGAAACAATGAAATTTCACAAGTAGTTGGGAGTGAAATTATGTAATCCTCTTGATGATTATTTTGGATGTACTGATATTAATTAGTATAGGAAATTTAGGAGTAAAAAGAAGAAACCATCTTCTTGTGCTTGCTCAATTCCAAAAAAATCAGTTTCCATGGAAGGCTAAGAGTATGTTTCAGAAGAAGAAAAAGAAGAAGTTCTTTAATAAGTTTTTCAGAAAAAGAAAACATGGGTTTTCTAAAACCCCTATTAAATGTTTCTTGTGTCAAGGTAACCATTATGCAAACAAGTGTCCTAATAAAGAAAATCATTCTAAAAAGGTAAATTTTCTTCAGCAATATGATCTGCATGAAGATGATTATGTTCTTATCACTGATGATGATCATAAATATTCTTCTAATATTCTCTGGAATGAATCTTCAGATTCAAATTCTGAAGATGAAAAGATCAATATGAATTATCATAAAATAAGCTCTAGTTCTGAATCCTCAGACTATGATTCAGATATTGGTTTCTAGATTCATATGATCATAGCTCAATTTTCTGACAGTCTCAATTTATCACAACAGATTGCATATTTGAAGCAAAAAATATGATAATACTCCTGTATATATGATTTTTGAAAGAAATTTTTTGCAGCAATAGATTGCCAATACTGAACATCAGTATATCTTGCACATCTCTCAACAACAAGAATAGAAGGAGCAATTATCTAATAAGTTTTCTAGTAAACTTATCCTCCAGTCTTTAGATGTTCAAGCTGCTTATCAGCCTGATACTCATGCATGAAATGTTTGGCATTCTTAGCGTATTGCCCAGCTTCAACATTTTCTTGCTCGTGCTCAAGATGAACTCCAATAACTTCTCAAAGGAGAAGCCAATGCTGAATCTGATGAACAACTCTTTGAACAAGAATTAGTATAGGTAATTGATAATTACTCTTCTTTTGGGGGGGTACTCCATCTCAATCCCAATTTTAGTCTCAATTTCAGTTTCAGTCTCAATCTCAGTTTTAGTTTTCTCCACATGCTCAAGATCAAGATACAAATAATATAAATCATGAAGTGTTTGTTCATACTACCAATAATCCGATATGTGAATTGATTATTAAATGGAATGGGTTTAAACCTTATCATTTGGATGCATTAGTTGATATTGGAGATTCGATCCCTACAGATATGTGGAAGTCTGATTTTCATAGATTAACATTCAATACTAGAACAATGATCTCAGAATTGTCTGCAAAAATACCTGTTGTCTTAGGAGACTATGTGTATCAGTTTAAGGTTTTTCAGCATGAAATTCTAAAGTTTGATATGATGATAGGATCTGATAGTTTGTCCATTTTTTATCCTATCACTATACAACCTTATGAAATTATTCTAGCACAAAAGTATTCTCTTTACAAGAAAAGTAAATATGAATGTATAATTCCACTCAGAGAGAAAGGCAAAAAGGTAGTTGATAATTCTTGGCTTCATAGAAAGATAAATCTATGTCAGGATGATATCAATTCAGTAATTTCCAAAATTATTACTGATTGTTGCTCTGAGAATCCACTTGCTTTTCAGCATAGAAAGAAGCATGAATGCTTATTGAATTGAAGATGATCATAGACAGGAAAGGAAGATAGGTTGAGCCAAAATTTAAAGCTCATCATTCAGGTATGTCTCCTCTTTGAGAGATGAATGTTTACAAGAAATTCTTCAGTTAAAAGAACAAGGCTTAATTAGAGATTCTACTAGCCCTTGGGGATGTGAAGCCTTTTATGTCAATAAAAGGTCTGAACAGGTAAGGGGAAAAAAGAGATTAGTAATAAATTATATTCATTTGAATAAATATGTTATTTCAGTTCAACACCCAATACCATCAAAAGATGAAATTTTGCAAAGAATCAGTGGAAGCAAGGTCTACATCAAATTTGATCTTAAGTCTGGCTTTTGGCAAATTTAGGTCACTAAAAAAGATAGGTATAAAACAACTTTTATTACTCCATTTAGACAGTATGAATGGAATGTTTTACCATTTGGCCTGAAGACAGCCCCCAACATATTTCAACAAATGATGAATCAGATATTTGCTACTTATTCTAATTTTATTATTGTCTTCATTGATGATATTCTAATATTCAACAAATCTCCAAAGGAACATTTAGAGCATCTAAAACAATTCTATAAGATTGTGTTTGAAAATGGCTTGGTGCTCTCAGCCAAGAAAATGGTTGTATTCAAGGATGAGATAGATTTTCTTGGAATGACAATAAGATCAGGAGAAGTAATAGTTTAGGAACATGTTCTCAAAGCTATTAGTAATTTTATTGATGAACTAACAGATAAGAAAATGTTACAGAGGTTCTTGGGTTGTGTTAATTATGTTGCAGGTTATTATTATCAGCTTGCCCATGACAGAATGTTGTTGAATAAAAGATTATCTAAGAATGCTCCAAAATGGTCTTCTAAAATGACTACAGTAGTTCAGAGAATCAAAGAAAAGTGTCAAAAATTGCCCCCATTAACCCTTCCAAGTAATGGTTTGAAAATTATAGAAACTGATGCCTTTGATTTGTATTGGGGTGCAGTATTGAAATAAAAGTTACCAGATGGAACATAAAGGCCTTGCAGATATGCTTCAAGAACGTTCAAACAAGCTCAGAAAAATTACCACTCCACACACAAAGAAATACTTGCAGTTATTAAAGCAATTTAGTCTTTCATGTTTTTTTTTAGATTAGAAAGGTTTGTGGTAAGGTCTGATTTGAAGAATTTTATGAGTATTCTGCATACCACAAATAATTTGAAAAAGGGATCAGTCAGTAGACTTGTCAGGTGGGCTACCTATTTATCTGATTTTGATTTCACAGTTGAACATATTTTTGGTAAATATAATTCTCTTGTAGATTTCATGACTAGAGAATTTCATAAAAAGATCATGATTTTTGTTACCGAAATACATGATGATTTTCATTGTCATCTATGGAGAAGTGTTCCGTCAATACCTAGTCAGCTTAGAAATGAAATTGCCTTGCTAAAATCAAAATCTTTTGAAGCAAAAACTCTCTTAAATGATCAAAATTTGGGTTAGACCTCACTCTTCACAGAGCCAGATGAATCTAATACCTGTTCTACTATAATTCTATATCGAGAAGGTGATAATAGTGATTATTTAGGTATTCATAATCCTTTTATGCAATTGAACAAAAGGCATAGAACAAAGTTTTTGTTTCATTGGTCTACTTTTTGGCCCAGCTATAATCCAAGCGGTGAAAAATTTTGGGAATCTAGTGAAATTCTAGATTACTTGTTTGAATTCTTAGATTATATTCTGCCAACCAAAGCTTCAGATGATCTTGCTGTCAGAATACCTCCAAAAATGATGAAGAATATATTTATTGCCTTAAGGATTCTATTCAGAGTAATAATTGAATTTCATTCAGTCCATAATCAGCAAAGGAATGATCATGCTATGCATCAGGTCACTGTCCCTATAGGAGCACTTTGGTGAAGAATTACCATTTGTCATCAAGTTGTCTTTCCGCCCATGCCACCAGGACACATTCTTCATATTCCTTCTACCATGTACATGGACCATACTGACATTAATGATATGGATAGTGACAACTCTCCATAATTGCCAGTTGGTAGTTATGAGTTTGTGGATGATGACTAATCATGGGGTCTGTCCGTGATCGTGACCATGGGCACGATAACCCACTTTTAGTTTTTCTGGAATCCTATCGGCTGTGTCGATAGATGTTTCTAAAGTCATTTTGTTCTTTGCTTGGTACCAAAGCGAAGTGGGCCCATAAGTCATTGTAATCATTGATGCCACCACTTTGTGTTACCTA
>JARHVA010005044.1:212500-232500 GCA_037957365.1 Torreya grandis | reverse complement strand
TCAATAAATAATAAGAGAGCATATTACATTCCTTGTTGGATATTACTCTTTATAGATCATCAATATTTTTCATCTATTGTTTTTTTTTACTTTCCACTTGACATAACTTAATCTTATGTAAATAATAATCGATGCCAAAATACTCTCCCTCGCTTATTTTTAAAACTAGTTGCAAGAATTTTTTTTCATCTATCAGCATTGGTATTTCACCTCCATACAATTTATATTAACATAATATTTTATTCTTGCCCCTTCACCTACCCCTCCTAACTTTAAAGTCTCTTAGCAACCACCAAACAAAATTTAATGCTTAGAATTTATATTTTGAATTTAATTTGTGATTTGTTTGAGATAGGTTTCAAACCATGGTGGTAGGTGAAACCAAAGGTAGGTATAAGAAAATAAGAGTGAGACATACAAAATAAAAAGTGGCTTAAAAGCATGTAACCATAACCTATATAAATTCAATAAAAAGAAGAATGTAAGACTGCATAAAAATAGTGGCATAATATGTGTAACATAGAAGACTAAATCCAAAAAATAAGAACACAACAACATGATTAGATTACAATAATTTAAGGGAATAAATTAGAGTACCCAATGTAAATAAAATAAAAGGATAGATTACTATCAATTAGATAAAAAAAAATTGAAGGTTTTTTATAAGATTTTGTTTAAACCAAAATAGTTGCAATATATCAAGGCTATAATTATTTTTAATCAAGTTTATAATACTATTTAGAATCAAATTAGTATATGCCAATGTGTGTGTTATGTATAAACACAACCTCATCTATTTTTATTAATTTTTAGTATGTTAATCTCTGCATTCCTAGAACTATATTCCTAGTTCTAGAGATATACCAGAGCTGTACCACTACAATATTTTATCAACTATTTCTAGGGGATGCCCCTTTAGAATTATGTTTTAAAACTAGTATCAGATCCTCAAGTAATAGGGTATTTTATATATGGTATCAGTGATTAGTTCTTGGATTAATATGGTGTATTAAGATGAATAAAATATTTTTCGCAAAAGAGCCATGGGATCTTATAGAAGGTGGACATAATGAGGTTGAAGACCTAACAAAAATCAATGCTCTATCCTAAGCAAAAATAAATGTGCTGAAAGAGAATAGAGAGAACGATACCAATGCTCTTATCTACATCTAAATGACACTAATTGTTTTAGTTTTTCCAAGGATAACATCAATTGTTCATTCTAAGCAAGTTATATATATTATCCAAAATCCATATCGAGGTAGAGATAAGGTGAATCTTGTAAATTTGTATCTATTGAGAAGGGACTTTAAGACATTTACGATGAAGAAAAAATATTCTCTTAATGACTTCTGGACAAGGACAATGATCATAAAAAATCAATTAAGATAAATTGAAACACTCTTGAAGATAAGAGAATCATAAAGAAGGTGTTGAAAAACTTTCTAGTCAGATTTTAACCTATAGTGGTTGTAATTGAGAAGTATAAGGACTTGAGATAAATGAAAATATATGAGCTAATGGTTTCCTTCCAAACCCATGAAGAAATATTAATTAGGTCATCCACCTCTTTAATGAACAAGCCTTAAAGTCCAATGTTAATTTGAGATGTAGGGGGAGATAAACAAGCAACAAAGGCAGAGGAAGAACTTATAGTAATCTATAATGTGGAAGACATACCCGTCAAGAATCATATTTAAGAGGAAGAGGAAGGAACACTAACACTTGAAGCGGTGGTTATACACAAAGGCACATAAAATATAATGTATAATTCTACTATTATAATAAGAATGAATAATATGCTAGTGAGTTTAGAAATAAAGAGTATGATATGAATAGGCAAATCTCAAATTTCTCCAAGACACAAGATGCTAAAACTAATAGGAATGGTAATGTTGGAAGCTTGTTTTTAACATGTAATATAGTTGAGCAAAGTACTAAAGACATTTGGTATTTGGATAGTAGTTGTAGAAACCACATGAATGGGGAAAAAATAATGTTTAATGACATTGATGTATCAATCAAATCAGAGGTGAATATGAGAAATAATGAGAAGGTTCTAGGCATGGGTAAACATAGTGTTTTTATCTAGACCAAGAAATAAGATAAAAGACAAATTTAAGATGTATACTATGTGCCTGAGTTGAATCACAACCTAATTGGGATTGGGTAAATTGTCCAAAAGTGGTATAAGGTGAGATTTGTATATGTTGAATTCATATTTATGACAGGAATGGTAAAAATATGCAAATTAAAGTAGTCAAAATTACAAGTAATAGGATGTTTCCTTTAAGAATGCAATGTGAACTTGAAAAAACATATAAATTAGTGGTCATGGATAAATATAAACTTTTGCATCTTAGATATTTGGATTTGAAAGGTTGAACCTTATTCACAATAAGTGAAGATGAGAGGGCTTTCCCTCATATAATTTAAAAATAAAATTATGTGAAGGATGCATATTGGGGAAGTAAGAAAGGGGTGCATTTTCGATGGGCAAGTCATAAAGAGAAAGAGCTCCACTTAAGTTAATACATTGTGATTTGTGTGGTCTAATAAACACTCTATCCTTATCAAAAAAAAATTATTTCATAGAATTCATTTATGACTTCAGCTGAAATACATGGATTTACTTCATGAAGAATAAATCAAATACATTTAATACATTCAAGGAGTTTAAGGCCTTAGCTGAGAGACAAGGTGGAAGGCACATAGACCTTGAGAACTTATAGAGGGGGAGAATATATTTCCAACAATTTTTTGAAATTTTACAAGTATACTGGGATAAAGAATAAATTTATAGCTAGGTTTATACTACAACAAAATGGTGTAGTAGAGAGAATGAATTGAACCATCTAAGAGATGCAAAGGAACATGCTTAAGGCGAAAGGATTATATAATGAGTTTTGGGTTGAGGTTATATAAATAGTCATATATTTGCTAAATATTTATCCAACGAAGAGTTTTAGGGATATGATCCTTCAAGAAACATAGAGTAACCAAAAACTAAGAGTTGAACTCTTTAGAGTGTTTGGATGTGTGGCATATGCATATGTGCCCAAGTAAAAAAGGGTAACATGGGATGAAAAAGGAGAAGAATACATATACATTAGGTATAGTGAGAAATCAAAGGATTATGTATTATAAAATCTAATCACAAAAGAGGTTATAATCAGCTCGTATGTTTAATTCATAGAGGATGAAGCATGAGAAAAGAGATAAGAAGAGAAATAAGGTCTAGTGGACAGTTTCTTGAAATCAAAATAACAGGTGGTACAACAACCCATAAAACAAGTTGTAGCCCTATTTCACGAAGGGAAGAATCATACAATGGCAGCAACCAATAAGGATGTCAAGGAGTAAATCATGATTCAACATCATCCTACTCCAACTCAAGTCAATGCTTACTAATGACAAGGAGCTTACATGAAGTCTATGAGTAGGCGATATGAATAAAATTAAGATGAAACAATGATTTTTTATCTCTTTTTATCAGTTGATCCTATTCATTTTGAGGAAGCAATAAAGTGCAATAACTAGTGTGAAGAAATGGATGAATAAATACATGCCAATGTTGATACAAATAATAATTGGGAACTACTAGACCTTCCAATATGAAAATAGATCATTAGAGTGAAACCTTTTACAAAACAAAAATCACTCCCAAAAGAAATATTATGAGACATACAATAAGGTTAGTTGTGAAAGAATAAAAGTAAAGTCATATAAGTGACTACAATGAGAAATTTATACCTATAGTAAGGTTATAAATGACGAGAATAATCATAACTATACCTGTTGACCACAAGTGAAAGGTACACCAAATGGATGTCAAGTCAACCTTATTGAATGGTGTATTAGAAGAACATATTTATGTAGGACAACCACCTAGATATAAAATTCTCAGTCATGAGAAGAAGGTATATAGGCTACAAAAGGTGGTGTATGGGTTCATTCAAGCACCAAAGGAATGGCATTATTGGATAGACTCTTACCTGTTTAGTAGTGGATTTAGTAAAAGTGATAGTGATCCCATTATTTACATCAAGACAAGTAAATAAGGTATTTTGATTGTTATTTTATATGTATATGATCTAATGTTTACCGAAAATGCAAATCGGTCCATAAAAGAGTTCAAACCAACCAAGAAGGAGTTTAAGATGACTGATTTAGGTTTATTAAAGTACTTTCTTAGGATAAAAGATAAGTAAATCAATGAAGGCATATTTATATTCTAATCCAAGTACGAAAATTAAATTTTGAAGAGATTTGGGATGCTAGACAACACACCAATATAAATCCCAACTAAAACAAGCTTGAAGTTACACAATGAAGATAGTAGCAATAATGTGGATACCAAACTCTACAGAAACATAGTGGGAGGTTTGATACATTTGACTAGAACTAGAACAAACATGATCTATGAAGTTAGTCTCATATATATATTCATGGAGACACCTAAATTGACACATTAGAAAGTAGGCAAACGGATCTTGAGGTATTCCAATGGTACAAGAAGCTATGAGGTTTTGTACACAACAACAAATTAATCTCATTTATTTAGCTAGATGGATATGGATTGAGATGGTAGCCTTAGTGATAGAAAGAACACATCATAATAGATGTTCCATCTTGGGTCAGGAACAAGATATCCTCATAGCTGGAGTAGAGTATATAATAACTAATGCAACAACATGTCATGCTATATGGATTAGGAGAATCTCATCAGATCTGCATGAGGAGTAGTAAGGACCATCAACAATATTTTGTGACAACATATCCTCCATTTTATTGTAAAACAATCATTGTAAGAGAATACATATTACAATTAGGTATCATTTCATTAGAAAGACAGTAAAAAAAAGGGTGATAGAACTTAAATTTTTTAAATTCGAGCAATAATTAATTGATATATTCCCTAAGCCTTTACCAAAAGGTTTTTTTTTTTGCATTTAATAAAGATGTTAGAAGTCATAGATGCAACGACATTGGCTCTAGAAGGTTTTATGTTGGCTTTGGAGGTCCCTAGCCTAGTTCAAGTGTCACACAAGATGGCTCCAGAGTCTACTAGTTTAGCTCTAGAGTCTACAAGTTTGGTTCTAGAGTCCACCAATCTAACTCTGAAGTTCTCTAGTCTCACTTTGGAGTCTACAAGGATGGCTTCAAAGCCCACTTGTTTTGCTCCAAATTTGCACAGGCTGGCTCTAGATTCCAATAAAGTGGCTTCGAAGTCCATCAATCTGGCTCTAGAGTCTATCAAACAATCTTTGAGGATAAGTAGAATTGACACATAAACATTTGGACAGATAATAACAAGTTATAAAGATATTTTAGTAGTTGAAAATAATTCAACAAAACATAGAAAGAATGTCAAGAATAAGTGGGAGTGTTAAAATAATATTTTATTCTTTCCCCTTCACCTTCTTTTCCTAGCTCCAAATTCTGTTAACAGCCACAAAAAATTAATGTGCGAAATTTGAATGTTGAATTTGTTTTGTGATCCGTTTGCATTGGGCAACAAACCATGGTGGTAGGTAAAGACAAAGGTAGGTAGAAGATATGGAAAATGAGACAAATCAGAATAAAAAGTGGCAGAAAAAGCACGTAGTTGCAGTTTGTAGGAAGTGAGCAAGAAGGGAAATGCAAGACTAGAAAATAACAGTGGTAGAGTATGTGAAACAGAGAAGACCAAAGCCATGATAGAAGAAGACAATAGTCTGATCAAATCAGTATAATAGAAGTGAAGAAAATAGAGCAGCCAATAGCAAGAAAAGAAAAGGACATAATACAGTCAATTAGATAACTTTTCTTTTTATTTGAAGGTTTTTTTTTCCGTAAGAGTTTGTTTGAATAGTAGTACCTGTGATATATCAAGGCTGTAATCATTTTGTAATCAAGTTTGTAATACTGTTTGGAATCAAATTAATATATTCAAATGTTTGTGTGTTATACTTAAACATAGCCTTCTCAGTTTTTAATGCTTTCTAATATGTAATTATATGTATTTCCAGCACTATAACCCTAGTTCCGGAGATATAACGGCATTGTACCATTAGGGTGTTTTCTCAGCTATTTATAGTGGATGCCCCTTTGAAATTAGTTTTGCCAACAGTTTCTAGTATAATTTTATGCTTTCACTAACATCTACCTAAAGGTCAAATAGCCACTGAAGGACTGAAGATAAAGTATGCCACAATAAGTGCAATGAAATGCCCAAGAAAAAAAATATCCATATCGCTATTCTTCAATATATTTCTTCTCGTAGCAAGCATAAAGGACGAGGGTACCGAGCATCCTCTTTTCAGGGAAGCTTCAGAGCATTGTACCATATTCTCCTTTAGAGAAGGCATATACTAACAGGATATGCTTCTCCGAACCATCTAATAAAGCCGCTTACAAACCGTTTTATCTCCACGATTTATCAATGCTCCAGATGCGATGGAAGAAGTTGCAGGGAATGGTTACAGGGGGACTCTCCTTTGGTAGGTATCATTTAAGCCTTTAACTAAAAACGACTTTTCCATTCCTTGTTGTCCGCCAAAGGAGAATTGCTCTGCCATCGTTCCTTGTAATTTATTACTGCATTTGTATGTCATTGAATAAAATTTGACTTTCTATCTTTTCTAACGATTCGCATTCATCTGCCTAACCATATATGTTGTAATAATGTTCAAAGCCGTGACGTACAGAGTTTTGAATTGTTTCTACGAACCCAAAATTGTTACTTATATCTTCTGAGGATCGGCATTGTCCACTGTAATAAGGATATTGCATAATACGTGTTCAATGTTTTTATTTCAAATCATTGACGACTTACGATTGAAGAGAAAGGAAAGAGAAATATTATAAAAAATGTTTCAATCAATGTTTATGCCTTATATAAATGATTGGAATGAGAAATATTGTTACAAATTCTAAAAAAATTCTTGTTTTAATTGAGTACCATACAAGTTGAAAAAATTATGGATTATTTTGAAGTGGCTGTCAACTAACTTAACGCTGTCTTTGGTTTTTTGTCTGTGGCTTTTTATCTTTATAAAATTTAAAATACTTTGCACTTGAATAACTGTTCGAATTGTATTCATTTTAATGCTGGGAAGGATTGTAGTGTGGAAAACCAATTGTTATGACATAGTTTTTAACATTCAGAAGAAATTTGTAGGTTTTTATAGCGATTACAGTTAGAAATTGTAAAATTGTTAGTTCACTCTTTTTTTTGTTAGTTGAAAGCAAGGTCTATCCGTTCGCTCAAGAGGAGGGCAGAAGTGGTGTCTTAGTTGACAGAAGGGTATATCCCTTCCCTCAGGAGGAGGGGAGGACAAGTGGTTGCAGGAGTGGTTCTGCTGACATTTAGGGACTGATTGAGAGGTGCTTTATGGTAGTATGAATGAAGGAACTCAGTTCATAGTACATTGCAGTTTCCTACAATAGCTTTTAAAAATGCTAAAATTCTAAAGCTATTTTCTTTTCTTAGATCTTGAATCTAAGAATAAACCAAATATATTACAAGCACATTAATATTAAATTGAAGAGAACATTCTTAACTTTCGAAAATAGTTGAGTTTCTAGACTTTCTTGGCTGCAATAGAACTACAGTTTTATAGAAATTCTATAACAGAACAATGTATGCCAGACACTACGAATTGCCCCCAAAGAAAGGCAATCTCCTTTGAAACGCTATGCGTGAAACACTTGGACAAAATATGAATCCGTTGAGAAAATTTATATGCTCTACGACAAAGTCCAAAAATCACCGTCGAAAAGTCTTAGGTATAGAATAAGTAAGGAACTTGGAGCTAAGGATTCTGATGTGTTTAAGCCATACCTAAATGGATGACCCTAATAGAGACAACACACAAGAAAGTGGCAAAATTTGAGATTGAGCTTCACATTCTCTATCTATTTAAGTCTATCAAGCCATTATCTAGGTGAGTCTAACTCCATTGTGTTAAGTTTAACCAAATGTGACGAAAAGGGACTCATAATCTAATAGAGAAGAGTAATTTCTTAAAGTGATGCTGCAATTCCATTACCTATCTTTCCTCCAAGCTTTTGTAGCCTGCAGACCTATTTTTTGAGCATGACATCTGGCGTCAACTTTTGAATATGTACGGTAGAATCTCAGAACAAGCTTAACAAATTAAACTAGATTTGTAAGGTAAGATATAATGTCCAATAAATAGATGATAAAATACATCTAACAGTAGCAATACGGTTCTGAAAAATTGAATGACATTTATATTTAGTGATTCACCAAAAGGCAGGCTGCATAAGGAACCACCATTAATTATGATCATTAAATGAAAGACTAGTTGTTTAACCACTCACCGACCAATATGAAGTAAGAGTTTATAAATTCAAAGGTTTTCTGGTAGAACGTGGAATCTTACTAACAAATCTTTTTATAGAGAGAACCTATAGTAAAGTAGAGGGTAAGAATTTTTTTCAAAGCCTCATTCTGCTGAATAGTCGCACTATCTACATGGCACAAAGCGTAATATTTAATTAGTAAATAACAGTAATACCCATGTTTTTTTAGTCACATGCAATGTAACAAATATCCCAAGCATCTTTTTGAAATCCTCTGTTCTTCTTAGCATTAGCCTAGGAAAAGTCTATAAACAATTTAATCAACGTATCATTTGAGGTTTTTGAAGGAGCCCTAACAGTGAGAGTAATAGATATGAATGGCTAAAAAAATATTGGTATAAACCTGGAATATACTTTTTAAAAGAAATAGGATCGGTAATCCACTAGGTAATTGTTTTCTCCATTCTTTCAATGACTCAGTAGGGGAATTATCAAAGCTGAAGAGAATGTCAAGTAAATTGAATTTATCACCACTTTTGTTACATTTCCACTTAAAGTCTTTGAGCCAGTGTAGCAAGGGCATCATATCTGTAACACTGCATTTTAATCCTTTAAATAAAATGTCAAGCCAAAACAGTGCTTTAAAAAATGCTCTCATATAATATTTATGTTTGTGCAAGTGTAGGAGTAAGATTATCTTAATAAATTTTGTTTTAACATATATTATTAAAACTTTATGCATATATGTAAGGTTCTTCTGGAGTCATGTGGAATAAACTAATGTACTGTCCTCGCACACCAAGCGTCATTTTTTCAGGGAAGCTTCAGAGCATTGTAGCATATTCTCCTGTACAGAAGGCATATGCTGATAGGTTATGCTTCTCCGACCCCATCTATTATAGCTTCTTACGATTAGGCCTAACTCCAGGATTTGTCAGATGTCTTTCAATACTTTAATGTGGCTGTCAAACTAACTTCACTGTGTTTGTTGTTTTATCTGTCTTAGAATTTTAGAATGGCCCAGTCTTCAATAGCTGTTCGTATTGATATTTTAATGCTCGCAAGGTTTTTATGACTTAGTTTTTAACATTAAGAAGATATTAGTAATTTGCCGGTTTTTATCGTGATTACAAGGATAAATGGTAATTATATCAGCCGGTTCTTTATTTTAACAATTTGTCTGTATTGTATGTTCTACGTTTACGTGTGCTGGAATTTGACGTTCAATATTATTTAAAAATACAAAAAATTAAAAAGAAAAATAATTTTAAAAATTAATAATAATAATAAATATTTTATATATTAGAAAATATATATATATATATATATATATATTTTTTTGGAAGAAAGATGATGATAAAAAATACAGTTCAGTTGGTGAATGGGAGAGAGTTTGAATTTATTAATTATTTATAACGTATATATTTAGTTTGAATATAAAATTGGTTATTTTATATAATATTTTTTAGAATTGATTTTTAGTTTGTACAATTTATAAAGATTAAAAGTAAAACAAAAATATACGAGAAATATTTTATATAAATTTGTACTTCCACACACATACACATATATATAAATAAAATATTACTTCATTAATTTATTTTATTATAAATATTACTTAATATTCCATCGTATACTCAATAAAATCTAAGATTGGAAGGGGAGGTTGGGATTAATTTTATTTGAGAAGATTTTTATGAATCTTTATCATATTCTAAAAAATATTTATATTAAAATCTGAAAAAATAATAATTATAAATTATCTGTATATTTAAGATATTAATTTATAGTTTTACTTGTAATTTAAAATTGTGAGAAATATATTTTAGAGAAGAATTGCTCTGCGATTGTTCTTTGTAATAAGATTTGGTAGGCTAGAATTTGAAAAATATTGTTGTTTTGAATTATTTCCACAAACGTAAAATTGATTCTTAATTAATTTTAATATTGTGGTATAAATAGCATTTCTTTAAACTAAGTAAAGTACATTTCATAATGTTGTGCTATGTATACATAATAGTTTAATTGTTGGTAGATGTGGACCTCCAACTCAGTAGATGATTAATCTCCTCTACCACGTCAAACAAATTAGCAAGCATTCCAAGCCCTCTTATAAGTAGAGAATGACCTATTGAAGGAAAAGAAAGTAATAAAAGACTCAATTTTATCAAGAGTTGCAACTGCCACAAGATCAAAGCAAACATGGAAAACCCTACAAACATCATACTGAGGTACAAGAAAAGTTAAAACTGCAAAATTAAAAATACTTAGAAGGGATTATGAGAATCTTCATATGAAAGAATCAAAGAATACAAACTCATTTTGTACACATGTAATGGGGATTGTAAATCAAAATAGGACTCATGGTGAGAGTATAGAAGCCCTGAACGTTGTAGAAAAGGTACTTAGAAGCTTGCTTGGAAAGTTTGATTTAGTAGTAGTGGCCATTGAAGAATCTAAGGATTTAACACAGTCGTTAGTAGATGAATTAATGGGGTCACTTCTATCACATGAGCATAGGTTAAATTGCTTAGGAGCATCTTCATTGAAAAATGCATTCCAAACTCAACTTTCATTTAGTAGAACAAGAGGAAGATCAAATTACAACAGAGGTAGAGGTCACTTTTGACTAAGACGAGGTAGAGAATCTAATCAATTTGAAATTTGAAAACTAGCATCAAGCCTGCATGCATCTTTCACACCAACAAGTGGATGAAGTAACAACTATTTTCATAGCCATCATCGAGGATAAAGGTATGATAAATCCAACATCCAATGTCAATAATTTAAATAATTTTGGCATTTTGCATCTAAATGTAGAAAAAAACAATACTATATATGGATAAACAAAAGGCAAACTTTAAAAATGAAAAACAACTCAACAATAATGAACAAAACATAATGTTTGTAACATGTAATGTTGCACAAATGAGTTCAAAGAAACTGTGGTTCTTAAATAGAAAGTGTAGCAATCACATGGTGTCAGGATCCCAGCTCACTAAAGAGCACACACGATTACCTTTGTATAAGAAACTAAACACGGAATTTAACCAGAATGAATAAGTAACTAGAAATAAGAAATATCACAGAATATGAGAGACAATACAACAATTGCATTAATACTCATCCAGAAAGAAATACAATAAAGCAGATGCCACACTCTTCTTCCCACACCTCTCAGGCTTCCCACACCCGGTGTACAGTAATTCACCTTCAAGAGTTCACTCTCTCAATCACGGTCACAACAAACAACTCAAACACACAGTTGTTGTTCACCTCCAACCAGTCGGTATCACTACTGCTAGTACCACCAATAAGTGACAACTGGTTTTCACCATCATTGCCTACTTCCAGTCCAACTGAGTACTCCACATACTCCAAGTATGAGTACACCACGTACTCCAAGTAGATTTCACCTGATCTTGCTACCTGTTGTGTTGCTGATCTCCCTGATCCTGCTGCCACCTGCAGATCAACCTGGTTTTGCACACCTGCAAACCTAGATCTCGCACACACACACACACACACACACACACACACACACACACACACACACACACACACACACACACACACACACACACACACACACACACACACACACACACCTGCAAATCAATTGACCTTACTTACCATGTATATCTCACCTAATCTTGCTATACCACAGATCAACCTAGCCTTACACACCTGCCAACTAAGATCTTACACACCCAGAAGAACCCTTGTCCTTGCCTCACCAAGTCCTTATGACTCTCCCTTGGATATAACCCTTCTGATTCTATAGAAGCCTTCTGGTTCTATAAGTTACAATACAGCCCATGAGTCTATTACATAAATCCCATGCAAACAGTAATTAGACTTCTAATTACAATAATTATAAATGCAGCTCAAGACTAAAATTAGTCTTTACATGGAAATTGGCCGTTCAACAAACTAACTATTTATGCAATAAATAGTTCTGGAACGCACAGGCGACCGATGTCGGTCCCTGTCTGTCTGGAGGTGACCGACGTTAGCCAAGTCCTGACCGATGTCGGTTGCCTGTGCACTGAATATGACTGACATCAGTTTATCATGCTGACGTCGGTTGCTCTTACACTCAGCAACCTCCTCCACTCCTCTATTTGCATCAGTGAAGCTTTTAGCTCCACAACCTAACAATCTCCCACTTGGAGATGAATAGCTACACCTATACCTGTACCTGTACATCATCTAATTTTGTTTCATGGCTTGAATCCCTCTTCAAGATCAATCTTGAAGACCAACCACCACAAATCATATGGTGTCACTCCTTTCATCTAAGTAACTTGTCGTATCCACATCTATAAACCCATGTAGAAAAGAACTTGACCTTGCATAGCATGTTAACCTGCTGCAGGTCCCTCTCAGATACCTGAGAATTCATTGAACTGCTTTCCAGTGCTTCTTTCTTGGATTGGCTCCAAACTTGCTAATAACTCCCACTACATAGGCAACCTCAGGTCTAGTACACATGTACTTAACCTCATCATGTGATTGGGGACACTGTTCTGTGAACTGTCCATCCATAGGTGTGCATATCGGTTCTGCATCCTGCATCTCAAACCATGCCACAACCTTATTCACACAATCATCCTGAGACAACATCACCCTATGATCTTCCCTGTCTCTAGGAATACTCATGCCAAGGATTTTTGATCCTGAATCCTTCTTGGCACGCATCTGAGCTACCTTTACCTTTAGCTCAAAGAAACCCTACATGTGTAACCCTACAACAAGCACTACATATAGTAACAGGATAATGTTGCAATCATTATCCAATCTGGTAAAGTAAACACAATGGTTACATTGACATTGACTAAAGCCATGCTTTGTCATCCACTTGTCAAACCTATACCACTGTCCTAGAGCTTCATCAAGACCATATGACCTAGCCTTCTGTCTCACCTGTCCATTCACTCCTTCCTTTAACCTCAGAATCCATTCATCTTTCAGTGCTTTCATCCCAGTTGGCAACTCAACCAAATCTACAGTTTGGTTCTTGACCAAGGAATCAAATTCCTCATCCATGCCATGCTCCCACTGTTTCTTGGATCCTACCTACATCGCCTCTTCAAAACATCCTGGTCCTTGACCATCAGTGAGCAACAAGTAGTATAAAGAAGGGGAATAACAAATTTGAGGCTTACTTACCCTTTCAGTCCTCCACATGGGTGTTTGAGACTCCTTGACAACTTGTTGTCCGCCCAAAATTTGTTCCAATAACCGATGTCGGTCACCCCTCAGTCGGCACCCAACTAACGTTGGTTCCATGCGACTGACCTAACTACCGACATCGGTTCCCTGACCGACGTCGGTGTCTACCTGTGTCTGACATCACCGACCTCGGTCTGCACATGACCGACATTGGTTCCTTTCTGAACGTCGATGTTAGTTTTCTGACTGACGTCGGTCTTTGTTTTTTCCTATGAGTGATGACCTTTACCCGTGAGCACACTTTGGATCAAAACCTTGTCCAAATCACCCTTGCTTTGCTCAGAATCATCCAACCCCTTGAGCTGATCTCTGTCCGTCATCTCCTCCAAGAAAACCAAGGCTTTTGAGTTCTTAAGTTTGTCGAAGACATCAGTCTTCCTCTTAAGAACATGCATCCCCTTCTCACTCATGTGACCAAGCCTACAAAGCCACATCTTTGCAACAGAAGGAGAATCACTAGTACAAGTAGGTAGATAAAGAGTACCTACTTTTTTACCACATGCTAATTTAAGTGCATCCACTGTGAGAGTTACTGTGTATCTCTCATCACCCAACTTTCTTGAAATTAGACTCCTCTTCAGGACTGGGACCTGCATGACACCATTCAACACCCATATGTTGCATGTTTACAATTTCAGCCACACTTCACCTTTGCCAATAATTTGACAAGGCTCACCAACCCTATTTGAGGTTGCATGGAAAGAGGCAACAGAATATAAAAAACAAGATTCCACTTTATCCAAGGAACATACAAGAGCAACCCGTGCATCAATACCTGCAACATCTGCTTCTTCATTTTGTTCATGCTGATCTTCAACCAACCAGTAATCTTTTACCTGCCCTTTCTTTTCATAACTCAATAATTGATTATTCTTGTTATCCTCCATTCTTAGCTTACTTTCTTCTACCATTGCTATACTCCCACTCCAACAGAAACCCTTGTGAGTGACCTGTAATCAAAAACCACTTAACACACTCTGAAACCAAGGTGTTAGTGAACCAAGCTTTATCGCTTGACAGTGATCCTAGCTCTGATACCATTTGTCAAGATCCTAGCTTACTAAAGAGCACACATGATTACCTTTGTATAAGCAACTAAACACGAAATTTAACTAGAATGAATAAGTAACTAGAAATAATAAATATGTAATATCCCCTTGCAGTAGTGAATATCTAAACACAAATAGCTCTGATACCACTGTAATATCCCCTTTTAGTAGTGAATATCTAAACACAAATAGCTCTGATACCATTGTAATATCCCTTCGAATATCAAAACAAAGCTCTGAATTGCTTATCTGAATTTCTACAAAAATATCTTCAAATAGATAAATAAATCACAGTATAAACTCTTATTTATTTGCTCATAAGCTTACAATAGAGATCCTCTGTCAAGTATACAAAGAATATTGAAAGTACGACCTGAATAGCCTGAATATTTTGCAAACTGGGAAAGAATTCTGAATCTGGTTCATCTCGGCCTGTTGTGTAAAAAACATAGTCACCGATGTCGGTTATACTGCCGTCGTCGGTCGATCTATAGTCGTTATCTCACCGATGTCGGCTGTATGTCGACCGATGTCGGTCGCTGTAAGTATCTGTTTGCCAATGTCGGTACCTGAGCTTTCTGTTGATGCGTACGGATTTTCACGGATCTATACGAAATTCGTACGGCTGCTGATATAGCACAACCTGTATGCTTGATCCTAATCTATAGAATTATGGCCTAATACAAAAGATCTATATCTGGATAATTCTTGAATCAAAACCCAAAAATAATGAAAATACCTGTAAACCCTTGTGATAGCTTCTGAGTGAAGTTATCTCTCAAATACCTGTAATACTATGATAACTTTTGGTTGAAGTTATCTCTCAATTTGGCAATAGATCGGCTGATCTTTCACAACCTCTGAATCGCACACAATGAAGAGTTGACGTTCTTCAATGCAATTGGAATCCTGGAACCCTTGGCTCAGTCTTCACAGAAGAATTTCTTAACAAGAATCAATATCAAAAATAATCATGAATACAAACTCTCTCCCATGAGAGATCCTTATACCCCTCCAAAGGTGTGCTTGCTAAAATTAGATTCCCTTAAATTAGACTTAGGGCTTCCTTAAATTAGAACTAGGGTCTTAAAATTAGACCAATTCTTAAATTAGAACTAGGGTCTTAAAATTAGACCAATTCTTAAATTAGAATTAGGATCCTAAAATTAGACCCAACAATTAATAATTAATAATTAATAATTAATAATTAATTAATAATTAATTAAAATTAGACCAAATAATTAATATTTGATTAAATCAATCAAATATTAATATCTCCCTTAATTCATGTCCGAAAGAGCCCAAACGAAAGCCAAGCCCAGCTCCATCAAGACCCTCTATCCATCTCATCAGCCTATGAGGGTCGCATAATAGGCTAATCATCTATTCTGCACATGTCAACTAAAAAGGGGACATGACAATCCGCCCCTCCTAAAATTGCTTGCCCTCAAGCAATCACTAAATGATAGACCAATCAATCCACCTGGATCCCAAATGAAGTCTCGATCTATAGTGCTATTAACCAACACAAACCCTAGGCCCTGTCCATCACCACTCTCATCCAATGGCATCACATCACCTCTGTCTCCTGTACGCATATCATCATCAACATGTGACCCACCTATAAAAGGAAGCTGAGACTCTACCACATGTGCTAACTCTTGAACTGGACTCACCTCAAGACAAAGCTCGTCCTCATATCTCTCCTGTGTTGGTGCCAATGTGCACTCGTCATCGCACTCTATCATGTCATGTAGTATAGGCATCTCCATCTGATGAAAAAACATATGTTTGAAGCTGCTGCCCCGTATTGCCTTAAGAATATGTGTTTTCCCATCAACCTCAAAATGAACCTCCATGTCTTTGAGACGAAGAGTAACTTCCTCAAATGAATGAAGCCACTTCATACCCAAGACTAATTCTATGTCCCCCATGTTCACTACATAATAATTAGCCTTGAACTCATAGTTGTTCAAACGCAATGGGAGGTCTCTAATCATACGCTCACACCTAAGAGTGTGACCATCTGCTACCTTAACTCTAATGCCCTCAAAATCTTTGGTAGTGAGTCCATGCTTCTCCACAAATCTAGCATCTATGAAATTATGTGTGGCTCCTGTATCAAGAAGGGTGGTGACCTTCTACCCTGCCAAAACTCCACGGAGTCTAAATGACTCATTCAACTGAATGCTGGATAGGCGTGCCTCCTATTTATGAAGCTCTAAATCTGCCTCTACCTTAGACTCTGAAGCCTCTGCCTCCTCAGAACTATCTTGCTGTTCAAAATTTTCTGATTTCGCATCCTCATAATATACCCACATCACACGATTTGCTTTGCCCTTAGGCCTCAAAGGGCAATCATGATGGATATCATATGGACCTTTGCAGTAGAAGCAAAGCTTCTTCCTGCATAGATCATTAAGCACCTCATGATCCAAAGGTGGTGCTACTGGATTGGCCTTTGAATCATTTTTAACCCCGGATTTATCTATGTTAAAATCCGGTCTCTATGTATCCCCGTTGGAGTGCTTATGGTCTCTAGATGAAGAAGTACCTCTGGAGTTAGATCTACTTGATGGGGCTGCCATCTCCATACTGCACGCCTTCTTCATAGCTTCCTGTAATGAAGGAGGATCAAAGCCTTTGATCCAACCTCTCAATGGTTCTGTCAATCCCTCCATGAAGAGTACTACTAGTCGCCTCTCTGAAATGTCAAGAACCATGACTGATAACTTCTGGAAGTCACCAATGTATGACTCTAGACTGCGGCTTTGGCGCAACTGTGCCAACTCTCAAAAATAGGACTCTGGATCCCTTCTGTCAAAATGTTCTACCAGCCTATCCACAAACTCTTGATAAGAAGTGATCTAATCACGATGGAGTGTCACCATCCCGTGGTGCCACCAATCATGAGCTACTCCCTCAAGATGTAGTGTCGTATATCTGATAGCATCTTCCTCGGCCATCAGACACAATGTGAGAAAGGTGTCCAACTTACTAATCCAAGCTTGCACTGTGACCTTACCACTTCCATCAAACATCGCGAGTGTGAGCCTGCATGTATCATGCTTAAGATCATTGTTCTGATGTTTAGGTCTCCTGTCCTGTCTAGCCAATCTGTAGTGCTCTCTCCTCAGATTAACAAAATGATCAAAGGTCATCCTCTCACAAACATGGGGAGGTAATAAATTCCACTCATCATCTACAGCCAAGTAAACATCTGCAAATGAGGAATCTCTTACCTCCTCCTCTGCTGGAACTTCTGGTTCCTCTCAAACAAATGTAAGACGTGTAGGTCTGTCTGTTGTTCTGGAGTGGCCCTGCTGGGGTCTCTGATTAACCATAACATCTCTGTTATCACCTTGGTTCCCATTCTGTCTATCATGTGGGTTCATCCTCCTTATCATAGTAGTTAGTGACTATAGCGCTTGTGTCATCTCACGGTAGGATTCTCTGGTACCCAGATCATCATTATGTTGGTGGGCCCTGGGTGGGCTACCCTCTCGTCTGTCACTCATGATAATCGGCTGTTGTTCTAATAACTGGGTACCTTCAAGCAAAGCTCTACTGCGTGTGTAATACCCGTGTGGTCCCAACTCTTGTGGCTGCATAAGATTTTCAAACCCTCAGGATGGTAGGATTTAGCTTTGATACCACTATAATATCCCTTTGAATATCAAAACAAAGCTTTGAATTGCTTATCTGAATTTCTGCAAAATATCTTCAAATAGATAAATAAATCACAGTATAAACTCTTATTTATTTGCTCATAAGCTTACAATAGAGATCCTCTGTCAAGTATACAAAGAATATTGAAAAGTACGGCCTAAATAGCCAGAATATTTTGCAAACTGGGAAAGAATTCTGAATCTGGTTCGTCTGGGCCTGCTGTGTAAAAAACACAGTCACCGACGTCGGTTATACTGCCGTTGTCAGTCGATCTGTAGTTGTTATCTCACCGATGTCAGCTGTATGTCGACCGATGCCGGTCTCTATAAGTATCTATTTGACGATGTCGGTACCTGAGCTTTCTATTGATGCGTATGGATTTTCACGGATCTGTACAAAATTCGTACGGCCACTGATATAGCATAACTTGTATGCTTGATCCTGATCTGTAGAATTATGGGCTAATACAAAAGATCTATATCTGGATAATTCTTGAATCAAAACCCAAAAATAATGAAAATACCTATAAACCCTTGTGATAGCTTCTGAGTGAAGTTATCTCTCAAATACCTGTAATACTATGATAACTTCTGGTTGAAGTTATCTCTCAATTTGGCAATAGATCGGCTGATCTTTCACAACCTCTGAATCGCACACAATGAAGAGTTGACATTCTTCAATGCAATTGGAATCCTGGAACCCTTGGCTCAGTCTTCACAGAAGAATTTCTTAACGAGAATCAATATCAAAAATAATCATGAATACAAACTCTCTCCCATGAGAGATCCTTATACCCCTCCAAAGGTGTGCTTGCTAAAAGTAGATTCCCTTAAATTAGACTTAGGGCTTCCTTAAATTAGAACTAGGGTCTTAAAATTAGACCAAATCTTAAATTAGAACTAGGGTCTTAAAATTAGACCAATTCTTAAATTAGAATTAGGATCCTAAAATTAGACCCAACAATTAATAATTAATAATTAATTAATAATTAATTAAAATTGGACCAAATAATTAATATTTGATTAAATCAATCAAATATTAATATCTCCCTTAATTCATGTCTGAAAGAGCCCAAACGAAAGCCAAGCCCAGCTCCATCAAGACCCTCTATCCATCTCATCAGCCTACGAGGGTCGCATAATAGGCTAATCATCTATTCTGCACATGTCAACTAATCAGTATCACTATTGCTAGTACCACCAGTAAGTGACAAACAGTTTTCACCGTCGTTTCCTACTTCCAGTCCAACTGAGTACTCCACGTACTCCAAGTCTGAGTATACCATGTACTCCAAGTAGATCTCACTTGATCTTGCTACCTGTTGTGTTGCTAATCTCCCTGATCCTACTGCCACCTACAGATCAACCTAGTTTTGCACACCTTCAAACCTAGATCTTGCACACACACACACACACACACACACACACACACACACACACACACACACACACACACACCTATAGATCAACTGACCTTACTTAACATGTAGGTCTCACCTGATCTTGCTATACCACAGATCAACCTAACCTTGCACACCTGCCAATCGAGATCTTACACACCTAGAAGAACCCTTGTCCTTACCTCACCAAGTCCTTATGATTCTCCCTTGGATAGAATCCTTCTGATTTTACAGAAGCCTTCTGGTTCTACAAGTTACAATACAGTCCATGAGTATATTACATAGATCCCATGCAAACAATAATTAGACTTCTAATTACAAGAATTAGAAATGCAGCT
>JARHVA010005044.1:147500-207500 GCA_037957365.1 Torreya grandis | reverse complement strand
TCAAGTTTCCTTTCTCTTTCTTTGTCATTTAAAATATTTATTATAGTTCTACTTTTTAGAGTTTGTAGTCTTTAAAATTTCCTTCATATAGAAAACTACATCCACTCTGTTTACATAGTTTTGTATCCTGTTTGAAAGACTAGGTTAACATTTTTGATGTAGTTCTTAAATACACCCTTACTTCAATAGTACAGTAATGACACTATCAACTCTATTCTATAATCTATGTATACACTATCATCTTAATTGACACTATACTATGTTTCAAAGATAGAATTAACACCTATATGCTAGTAATTTGTTCACACTTTCACTTTTAGTTGCTTGCATTCTTATAATATATCACATAATCTAATTATGTGTGTTTTAAATATACCATTTCATTTAACTATTTTTCTCTTTCTTGCACACACTACCAAATTTCATAATCTTAAAATGCATTTAAATTATTATCCACCCAAGGTCTACCTATTTGGATTTCATCACCAAGAAGGAAGTTGAATTGGTTTTCTATCCAAATATAAACACATGGTTAATGGTATATATTGGCAAGGCACCTGACACTCTTAGCACTACAATGTGTGATGTGAGGGGGTAGGCCCCAATACCAAGCTAGTACCATTGCCAACACAGATCCTTTTTAGCCTAAACATCCTAAAACCATCCATAAAGTTCTTTCTAGTTTCTTACTGACATCTAACTTCCTATTACACTTAAAATCATACTTTAATAATCTAACAACATTCATGATGACCACTTAGTTAGCATTTACTTTCTATGTTAACTTATTGCTCTTTGCTCAAGTGTAGTGAAAAAACTTGCATTGGCCAATGTTGGTGCATGGTTTTGTGTTTTGTGCCTCAATTGGATCATCCTAATTGACCCAATTGATTGTGTGTTTATTTTTACTTCTTAATTTCAAATTTACGTGCATTTTTTTTGTTTTAGTACACTTTCATTTTACCTGACATAGTCTCTTATAGACTCTTTGTTCCCCTACCTATATAACTGAGTGGACCTTATCAACATAGTATACTTTTTTGCCCCTTAGGGTACAGTATTAAATTGACCCTATCGACTTTGTATCTTTTTTTGCCTTTTTTATTTCTAGGTTACAAAACTAAATCTATCCTATCAACTCTATATCCCTATTTTTTTAGTTTTCAAACCTTGTTTTGAGTACTACATCTACCGAGTCAACTATATAATCCTACTACTTTTGCTATCTATCCAACTTAGTTCTTTATTTCTATTCCTTGGAATTTTGTTCATTTATCTCAATTCATCATAAAGTCCCCTATCATAATCTTCATGGATAACCTGAAACCATTTATATACTATATATAATGTTAATTTCTCTTTTAATTTTCCTCCAAAGAGCACCCTCACTCTTGGGGCACCTCTTCCACTCCATTTATGGCTTTTAACATGGTGCAAATCACACTTGAAGATGAATTAAGTGGATCTAATCCTTACTATATCTATAAAGATAATTCCCATCTTTAAAATATTCAAACCAATGTGGGAGTAATTGACACAAGTTTAATCAATAATCCCACTAATAACCCATCCTCTAATACCCTCCCCATGATACCAATTCAGGGAATGCTCCTAAAAATAACAACCCACCTATTTATATGACTCAACTTCTTTCACAAATCATATAACAAATGAACATAATGTAAACTTATAACACCTCTCAAATGATGAAACTACAACATCATTTGATTAATATAGCTAGTCAACCTCTGACTATCCATCCTCAATCCAATCCCAATTTCATTCATCCACCTCTTAGAGATGGTTTAAGCAATGTTATTGCTTAACCAATTATAACTAAACTCTTTATAATTATTTTAACTCTTTCTCTTCAATATAAGGTTCAAACTTTTATTCCCCAAATACTTAATAAATATCTTGACCAAGCTAAATGTCAAGACTTTCTCATGAAACAGTTTAAACCTAATCCTAAAATTCTTAAAGGATGTTTTCATCTACTAATGATATCACTAAAAATACTTCTCAAACCAAACCAATTGTTTCCAAAGGCAACATTATTTCATCCTCTCACACACCACTCACCATGCAACAAATGAAACAATTTTTACCACCCTTGAAACCGTTTACTTATCCTAACAATATTCCTAAGTGGTATGACCCCAATTAGTTTTGTTGGATCCACATCAAAATTTGTCATTCCCATGAATCTTGTAGAGGGATCCATAAATTTTATATCTCCTATATTCTTGGTGATTCCTTTAATCATGAAGCCATGATCAACCTTCATCATCAAGACTACACTACTACTTCTAAAAAATGACAAGTTTCTAAATCTTCAACCTTGAATAACTAAAAATATCTATCCACCACCAATAATCAACAAATTTCCAAGGATGTTTGTGTCATTGATGCTGACTAGGATCAATATTACAATAATTATCAATATGTTAACATTGCTAAGGTGAATTATCATCACAAGCTAGCTCATAATTTTTTTTTTACCAAATCTAACAAACCATCTTTGGAGGAACAACTCCTCAAAGATAATACAACCATTGATCTCACTTTGGAAGCCCTTGAGGAAGCATCTCCTCCTTCTAAACACCTAACCACTTCTATTCATTCAAAATCTACTTTACCTCCTAAACATCATTTTGGTTCTTCTTCTAAATCCCATTAGAACTTTATTGAATAACTTAAATCAATGCCTTACAAGATTCCACTTATGGAGTTAGTTTGTATTTACCCTTATCATCGTAAGTTACTAATTACAAGACATTGAAGATTCATCTCCTATAGATGAAGAACCACCTTTTGTTGAACCTCAACCTACCAACATGCATACCACTACAACTGTGGGTACTTTTTCCAAACCTTCTATTGAATTTATTGTAGAGGAAATCATCCATGATGAAATTATTTTTCATGTAGATTATCTACCACTATTCATTAAAATAGCCATTAATAATAACCTTATTCGGAAAGTTTTAGAAAGAAAAGGATATATTATTAATGTGACATCTTTATGGATTATCCAATAACTTAGTCACAACAAAGATCATCTCAAGAAAACTTGAATTACCTTTCATGGTTTTGAAAAGACTAATCTAAATCCACTGGGTTTTTTTTTGGCTCCCACTAGCCATCAGACCTAAGACTACTCGAACTAAGCTTATGGTCCTTGATTTACCCTTGTTTTATAACATAATCCTTGGTTGCCCATGAACTCATAGAATGGGGGTTATTTCTTCTTTCCATAGCCAATGTATTAAACTCTTACATAATATGAAATAGTATAAGCATAAAGTTGATTCCAATCCTTAGAGTATTCAACATCCTATTCCAAAACCTTAGTATCATATTCTTACCATTCCTAACATCAATAGTGCTCCTTTATCTAAGTTCATCGACATCAACCCTCATTTAGAAGTCAATCTTGTTGATTCAAATGATGTTGAACCTAATGATTTGCAACATTAACAAGATATCCCCTATATTTTGGAGTGGATTTCTCTCTCTTTAATACCTCACGATCAAAATATTCCTCCATTGATGAGATCACTAATTTTCTCCCTCCATGCAATACTTAGAAGCCTTCTATACCTAAAGAATCCTACACTTGAAATGATTATGGAGTGGTCAAATTATTTCAATATCCTCTCATGATGTCTCTATATACATTCAGTAATATTGGGATTTCACCTTTAGAAACTCTCCCATAATCTCAAGCATGTACCATTTCTCCAACATACGACGATAATTACATAATGTCCCTAGCTCAATATTGAGACTTGGATGTTCAACATTATCACGAAACCTTAGATCAAATCCATGCTTCTAATGAAGATGTTCATACCATTTCTATAGATTGTGAAGTAGATCCTGAAGGTCAACTGCCTCTTACTAATTCTATACTTTATGATACTCCTTGGGTGATAGAATAAATCACACCTTCAAAATCTTTAGAAATTTATGCACCTTATCTACCACCTATGAATCCAATCATTTCATCTGATATTTCCCCCATTAATGAAACTAATGACATACAAATCCCATTAGATCCATTGACTTCTACTCCTGAGATTACACTAGATGCCAAGCCCACTAATGTCCATCAAATACATTATGAATATGATTATCATGGTAATATAATTATCGATCTTAAATTAGATGTTGAGTATTATGGTCCTCTTCCCACCTTTCCTAGTGATGAAGTTATTCTTGAAATACTTCATGCCTCAAAACCTCAAATTCATCGACAACATCACAAACTTGGGAATTTCAAAACCAAAACCCCTTGTTTCAAAAACTTTGTTGATAGCATTGATCCTAAAACTAATCCAATTTCTTCCTTGACTAATGCACCATACCATTTCCAAGATGGAAATTTTTACATTATTTAATAAATTACTCGCATTAAATACGGTACTCCATCATGACCTTAACCAATTACAATTTCTCGTAAACTCTCACCTATTGAATATGATAACCTTAGCTTATTTTTCAATAAATATCATGATATCTTCACCTGGTCTTATGATGACATAATTAGTATATACCCTAGCACTATGGTGCATAACATCATCACTTATCTTGATGCCAAACTTGTGCATAAAAAATAATAGAAATTCCCCCCTAAGGTTTCCACCTTCTCACAAGGAAATCATAAAAAAATTTGATGCTAAATTTTTGAATCTAGTGGGAAATTCTGAATGGGTGTCTAAAATAGTTCCTATTTTGAAAAATATCATTATGGTCATTCACATGTGCATTGATTTCCATAATCTTAATCTCACCTATCCCATGTATAATTTGCTTTTACCTTTAATAGATGCCATTTTTGATTCCACAGCTGGTTATGAAATGTTATCTCTTATGTATGGCTTCTCGAGTTACAATTAAATTAACATTGCCCCTGAGGACCAACATAAGATCACTTTTACTATAGAATAGAGCACTTATTGCTATCTTAAAATAACCTTCAACCTCAAAAGTGTTGGATCCACTTACCAATGAGCAATGACTCATATTTTTCATGATCTTATCCATAAAATTTTTGAAACCTATGTTGATGACCTCATTCCTAAGTTTAAAATTCGTAAGTCTCATTTTTTTGATCTTGCCATCATCTTTGACTGTCTTCTCAAATACTAAGTTAGACTCAATCCTGAAAAATGTGTCTTCAGTGTCATAACTAGAAAATTATTATTATTCTTAGTCTCTTTCTTTGGCATCAATGTTGAACCTACCAATATTAGTGCTATCATCAACATTCCCATTCTTTATTCCATTTCAGACAATCATAGTTATGTCAACAAACTTGGGGAAAATATATGATTCCTCCCCAAAATGGCTTACTATATGCACTTTATCAATATTTTTATCAAGAAATGTAATGCTTTAGAATGGATAGATCCTTGTCAAAAAACCTTTGATAACATGAAATAATCATTGCTTCACCTGCCTATGCTTCATCCTACTTTAAATGATTGACCTTTGATCCTATATACTTCTTCCACATCCATATCCATTGAGGCAATGCTTGCAAAATAGGATGATACTAAAAAAAAGTATGTTATTTACTACATCAATCAATACCTCATCAATTATGAGAAACATTATACTAAAGTCAAATGTGATTTCCTCACCATCTATTTTACAGTGGAAAAGCTTTGACATTACATGCTTTATAAAACCACTTATATCACCATTAATTTTGATCCCCTTAATCTATTCTTCTCTAAAGCCTTTCTAATTAGAGATAGAATTATAAAATGGATGGTCTTCTTCACAAAATTTGATATATGTATTGTTACTCAAAACATTATTAAAGGATAAATCATAGCTAATCAACTTGCCACAACTCCTATACCAGCTACCAATCACCTTCAAAATAGTCTTCCTTGTTAAGTTGTGGAGCTAAAAGCTTCACTGTTATGCAAATGGTGGAGGTTGTTGGGTTACACAGTAACTGATGTTGGTCAGATCCTACCGACATCGGTCAGGGGTAGACCAAAAGCTACCAACATCAGTGATGCATCAGCCAGCATTGGTTAGACAGGAACTGACATCGGTCATCTCCAGATAGATAGAGACCAGCATCGGTGATCTGTGCATTCCAAAGCTGTTCTAATTTTAGATGAACAATGAGTTTACATGTAAAGACTAATTTTAGTCTTGAGTCTGTGTTTCTAATTATTTTTTGGTTTGGGATCTATTTAAGAGACCCATGGGGCTATATTGTAATGTAAGCAAGACCAATTAGATTTGCTGGGTGCAAGATCAAGAAGGTCTATGGACGATTGGGGGCAACAACAATTGGGTTAATTATCATAAGGACTTGGATTTGAGGCAACAACAATTAGGTTGATTGTCACAATCAGAGTAGGCAACAATAACCATTGGTTTGATTGACACTGGAGGGAACAACTTGGTTATTGAGTTGGTTGTAATTGATTGAGAGAGAGAAATCTTAAGGGACAATTATTGTACACCCAAGAGGTGTGGGAAGAGTGAGATTTCTTCATTGTATTTCCTTGTATAAGAGTATTAATATAGATTGTATTATTTCTCGTATCTCCTATTCTTTGATGTTTCTGAATTCTAGTTACATATTACTTCTAGTTTAATTCTGTGTTTAGTTGCTTATACAAAGGTAATCATGTGTACTCTTAAGGAGTAGGATCCTAGCAATTGGTATCAGAGCTAGGATCACTAACAGGTGGTATCAGAGCGTGTTAGTGTTTTGTTGATTACAGGTCACTCACAAGGGTTTCTATTTGAGTGGAAGTAAAGCAATGGTAGAAGAAAGTAAGCTAAGAATAGAGAAATTCAATGGCAAGAATTATCAATTATAGAGGATGTAGATAGAAGATTATCTGTATCAGAAAGATCTATACTTACCGTTGGGTGGGGCTTCATGTAAGCCCACATATATGCAAGATGAAGAATAGAATGTTCTTGATAGAAAGGCTCTAAGATCTATAAGATTGAGCCTGGCATCGTCTGTGATTTCAAACTTATCATAGGCAAAGACAACGGTAGAGTTAATGGAATCTTTGGCAAATTCATATGAAAAACCCTCAGCTTCAAATAAGGTATTTCTTATGAAGCAATCATTTAATTTACAAATTCAGGAAGGTGGATCGGTATATAGTCATTTAAATGATTTCCATGGTTTGGTGAACTAGTTAAATTTAGTTAAAATAGTTTTTGATGATGAAATTAAGGCTCTCTTAATTTTATGCTCTTTACCTGAAAGTTGGAATAGCTTGGCAATGACAGTTAGTAATACTGTGTCTGCTTCAAATATCTTGAAAGTTGATGATGTTGTTAGTGTAATCTTGAATGAAGAAATTCATAGGAAAAGCATAGGGGAAACATTAGGTAATGCTTTAAGTGTTGAAAGCAGCGGATGGCAAAGAGAGAAGAGCAAGCAAGGGAAATCAAGGTCAAAGATAACTAGTAGATCTAAATCCAGAAATGGAAGTATCACCTCCTAGAATTGTGGAAAGAAAGGACATGAAAAGAAATTTTTTTGGATGAAAGAAGATCAACATGAAGGTAATAAAGAAGCAAATGTTGCAGGTATTATTGCACATGATGCTCTTACATTTTCTTTCGATAGTCAAGTAAAATCATGGGTTTTAGATTCTGATGCTCCTTTCCATGCAACCCCAAATAGAGAATTTTTCCATGATTATATCCATGGAGACTTTGAAAAAATTTATTTAGGGGATGGTGAGCCTTGTCAAATTGTTGGCAAAGAAAAAGTGCAGCTGAAATTGCAGACTGACAACATATGGGTGTTGAAGGATGTCATGCATGTACCCATCCTGAAGAGGAATCTGATTTCTACAGGAATGTTGGGTGATGAGGGTTGTACAGTAACTCTCAAAGTAGAATCTTGGAAAGTTTCCAAGGGTGCACTTGTATTAGCTAGAGGTAAGAAAGTAGGTACACTTTATCTATCTACTTGTATTACTGATTCTTCATCTATTTTATCTACTTCAGATGTAGATGAAAAGATGTGGCTCTGTAGGCTTGGTCACATGAGTGAGAAGGGAATGCATGTTCTTAATTCAAATGGTAAGATTTTAGATTTGATAGACCGATATTTCTGTGAGCATTGTATTTTTGAGAAACAGGAGAAAGGGAGGTTTCTCACAACTGGGTCAACAAAGAAGAAGCACAGGTTCGAGCTTGTTCATGCAAACATGTGGGGATCAACTTAGGTAGCTTCTATTGGAGGATCACAGTATTATGTTTCTAATGCTACAAAAAGGTATGGGTTTATTGCATAAAGTGGAAATCTGATGTTTTTGACACATTTAAGAAATGGAAAGCCTTGGTTTTCAAGGAAGAGGTGATGGATAGTGATTAGCACAAGAGGCTGAATAATTTTGAGTAGGGAAATGTTGATTTGGACAAGGTTATGATCCAAAATGAGCTCATGGGTAAAAATCATCACTCACAGGAAAACATAGTTACTGACATCGATCAGGTGAGAACTGACATCGATCAGCCAAGAATCGATGTCGGTCCAGTGGAGACCAAAGTCAATGATGTCAGGTAGGTGGAAACTAACATCGATTAGCTAATGATTGATGTCAGTTAGGTCAGTCACATGGAACTGACATCAGTCAGGTGTAGACTGAGAGATGACTAGGATTGGTCACTGTTAGAATGAAATTTGGGTGGACAGCAAGCTATCAATGAGTCTCAAATGCCCATGTAGAGGTCTGAGAGGGTAAGTAAGCCTCAAACTCATTATTCCCCTTCTTCATACTACTTTTTTCTCACTGATGATCGAGAAATAGGATGTTTTGAAGAGGCAATGCAGGTAGAATCTAGGAAACAGTGGGAGCATGGCATGAATGAAGAAATTGATTCCTTGGAAAAGAACCAAACATGGAATTTGGTTGAGTTGCTAGTCAAAAAGAAAGCACTAAAAGATGAATGGATTTATAGGTTAAAGAAAGGAGAGAATGGACATGTGAGATAAAAGGCTAGGTTATATGGTCTTGAGCAAGCTGCAAGACAGTGGTATTTAAGGTTTGACAGTTTTATGATAAAGCATGGCTTTAGTCAATGTCAATGCGACCATTGTGTTTATTTTACTAGATTGGATAATGATAGCTACATTATCCTATTACTATTATGGATTATATGCTTGTTGTAGGTTCACACATGCAGGAGATTACTGAGCTAAAGGTAAAATTAGCTCAAACTTTTTCCAGGAAGGATTTAGGAGCAGCAATCCTTGGCATGAGTATTTCTAGAGATAGGGAAAATCATAGTTTGATTTTGTCTCAAGAGGATTACGTGAATAAGGTAGTGGAGAGGTTCAATTTGCAGGATGCAAAACTGATAAGCACACCTATGGTTAGACAGTTCAAGTTAAGCACAAAATAGTGTCCTAAATCACATGATGAGGTTGAGTACATGGTATGTACTAAACCTGATATTGCCCAAGCAGTGGGAGTTGTCAGCAAGTTTATGGCCAATCTAGGAAAGAAGCACTGGAAAGTAGTTAAGTGGATTCTTAGGTATTTAAGAGGGACCAGTAGAAGGTGTTTATGCTATGCAAGGTCAAGCACTTCTCTACATGGGTATGTAGATTCAGATATGGCAGGTGACTTGGATGTCAGGAGAAGCACCATAGGATATGTGTTCACTGTTGGTGGAATGGCGGTTAGCTGGATATTAGAGTTGCAGAAGGTTGTTGTAATCACAGTGGCTAGCAAGGAAATGGTATGGATGACTTGGTTCATGGAAGAGTTGGGAAAGGAGTAAGAGAGTTGTAGATTGTAAAGTGATAGTCATAGAGCAATTCATTTGGCAAAGGATTCAGCCTTTCATTCAAGAACCAAATATATACAGCTTAGGTACCACTTCATTAGATAGATATTGGAGGATGATCAGTTGAAGCTGGAAAAGATCCATATGGATAAGAACCCTGTGGAAATGTTAACAAAGCTAGGAACAAAGGAGAAGTTGAATCTTCATTAAGCTTTTGTTGGTCTTCAGGATTGAATTTGAAGATGGGGATATAAGCTAGAAACAAATTAGAGGATGTTGTTGTATAGGTACAGGTACATATGCAGCTATTTATCTCCAAGTGGGAGATTGTTAAGTTGTGGAGCTAAAAGATTCACTATTATGCAAATGGTAGAGGTTGCTAGGTTATACAGTAACCGACGTCGATCAGACCCTACCGACATCAATCACGAGTAGACCAGAAGCTACCGACATCGGTGATGTATCAGCCACCATCGGTCAAATAGGAACCGATGTCAGTCATCTCTAGATAGATAGAGATTGGCATCGGTCATTTGTGCATTTCAGAACTATTTTAATTTTAAATGAATAGTGAGTTTGCATGTAAAGACTAATTTTAGTCTTGAGTCTACGTTTCTAATTATTGTTTTTTTTGGGATCTATTTAAGAGACCCATGGGGATATATTGGAATGTAAGCAAGACCAATTAGATTTGCAGGGTGCAAGATCAAGAAGGTCTATTGATGATTGGAGGCAACAACAATTGGGTTGATTTTCACAATCAGATTAGGCAACAACAACCATTGGGTTGATTGTCACTGGAGGGAACAACTCAGTAATTGAGTTGGTTGTGATTGATTGAGAGAGAGAACTCTTGAGGGAGAATTACTGTACACCCAAGAGGTGTGGGAAGAGTGAGATTTCTTCATTGTATTTCTTTCTAGAAGAGTGTTAATATAGATTGTATTATTTCTTGTATCTCCTATTCTTTGTTGTTTCTGAATTCTAGTTACATATTACTTCTGGTTTAATTCCATGTTTAGTTGCTTATACAAAGGTAATCAAGTGTACTCTTAAGGAGTAGGATCCTAACATTCCTAATGATAACATTCTCTATATTGAATGTCTTAGACAAGATATTTCTCTTAAATATTACTTTCATAACTTCACTACCAATATTGATGTAAGTAATCTTAATGAATCCACTATACTTCTCGATACTAGTAAACAAAAATTAACTATCAAAAGAATTTCTAAAATTAATGTTGACTTATATGAGGATACTTGAACCCTTCACATTAATGGTGATAAATGCCTTCAAAGAGCTAGGGTAGGTTGAATTCTTACAATTACTCTTGGAAAAGTCATCCCTTTAGCTTTTTTGCTTCACCTTTGACATCGATAACAATATGCTAGAGTACAAAACTCTAATATTAGGCATGAGATCCTATTTGGATTTATATATTTAATATCTTCATGCCTTAGGTGATTCTCAACTCATTCGCCACCAAGTCAATGGTTATTACCAATGTAAAATCAAAAATCTCATTACTTATCATCAAATTGTTATAAAGATTTCATTACCTTCGAGATCAAAATTCCATTGCTAATTCCCTTGTCTCTTCATCTTCTTTTTTCCATCTACATCAATTTATTTTTGATATAAATTTTATTATACAAATATGAAAATTTTAAATCCTCTATTCAACCAAAAGATTCACTTATCTATCACATTGAAGCTATCACTATTTGACAAAGCCCATAGCATAAGGACATAATTCAATTTTTAGAACATAAAAATTATACTCCCAACTTAGACTCTTGTGAAAAGCATCATATTCATAAAACATATTTTAAGTATGTCTTCGATATAACATCCTTTATTATCACAATACTAAAGGTACCTTACTCCATTGTGTTATGAAATATGAGGTCTCTGCTCATCTTTAACAAGTAAATGGGAGAATCTGTGACGAAAACTATAACGGGCATGTTACATCCTATAAATACCCATGTATGGGATATTTTTGGCCCAATCTTGAAAAGGATGCAATTTAATTTACTAAAAAGTTTACTCTTTGCTAGCTTCATGATGATATATTTCATTCACCTCTAGCTAAGCTTCAAACCATTGAATCTTCCTATCCATTATCCATGTGGGGATTATATCTCATCGATAAATTACCTCAATCTCAATACGGGCATGTTTTTATCATTACCGGTACCAAATGGGTTGAGGCCATACCCCTTGTTAATGTCATTGGTACCACCATCTCTAAATTGATTCTTAATCAAATCATTTTTCACTTTGGTGTTCCTCATACTATCATTTTAGATAATGATGGTAATTTTAAAAATAAGGATGTCAAATATATCTCTATAAAATTCAAGATCAATCATAATTTTTTCATACCATATCATCCACAATGTAATGGCCAATCTGAGGCCACAAATAAAAAATTTAACAAAATTCTAAAGAAGATAATTCTTGAAACCTGCATGGATTGGTACCTTCACCTCTATCTTTCTCTTTGAGCTTATCAAACTAGTATACGTACTACCATGGGGTAACATCGTTCTCTCTAGTCTATGGTTCTAAGTTAGTAATTTTATTAGAAGTTGAGATTCCCTCTCTTTATTTCTCTTTTCAAGATATCATATCAAATGAAGAATTACATGAAGCTTGCCTTCATACCCTTGATCTATTTGATAAATGTCAAATTTTTGATTTGCAACACAATCTCCAATACAAGGCCCATATCACCAAACAACATAACAAACATGTTAATATCCTCACATTTAATATTGGTGATCTTCTCCTTAAATTAGAATACACTCATGACAAATAAGATAAATACACCCAAAAATGGTGGGGCCCTTATTTAGTAAAAGATATTCTTGGTCTAAGTACTTACCACCTTCCAACTAATCAAGGTCACATTTTCAAAGAGCCCACCAATGTGCAATTCCTCAAGAAGTATTTTTCCTAATCATTCCCATATTTTTATGTCTTATATATGCTATCTATCTAAGACTTTTGGTAGGATAATTACATGGGTTTCACCCTCTGTAATAGTTCTCTACTTTCATAAAACTTACTCTTTATTTTTGGTCTTTTGGTTTCCCTTTCTCTCATGAGTTATAATATCAAATAGTAGATAGGACCTGGTCGTCTTCATGATGTACTATCATCTTTTTATTTTCATACTTTTACACATTTTTAATACCCCTTGGGTTTCTCATCTATGATTTGTAATGTAAGACCATGGATAGGACCTGACCTTCCTAAAAAATACCATCCTTTACTTACCTCATTTATTTTTCCACTAATTTTGGCACCCCTTTGGTTTCTCTTTTATGAGTTGTAGTGTAAGACCATGGATAAGTCCTAGTATTTCTCATAAAATCACCATATTTTTCATTCCTTTTCTAGAATGTGTTTATCTATGGTTACAAGTTCTTGATCTTTCTTCTCAACATTTACCTTTTTCTTCTTTTGATAGATGGAATTTACATAAAAATCTATTTTAGCATGTTTTCCTCCATTTCTCTTATTCTTATGGTAAGGAATCTCACTTTTCTGTCATTATATCCATTTTTCACCCTTTGTTATATTTTTTTTGATTTAAAGTAATTCAAATTGTTTCATGTTTTCTTCCTCTTGATTTCCTTTCTTTTCACTGCACATTAGATAAAACAAGGTCAAAGTCAAGATATCACTTTTATTTCACTTGACTTCATGATACTATTAGACACTATGCTCTCTAAGTTCTCTCTCTTACCAACCAATTCCCAAGTATTCAAATAAAAGTCATTTTTAGCACCCATGTTTGGTTTTTTAAATATGTATAGAAGAAGAATAGGAATCCCATCAAAATATTTAAAAGACAAATCATTTGAAATAAAAGATAATTATATACAAAAGGCAACATTCAAATTTTAAAAGTCAAAATCACACCAAAAGACATGATTACAAGGACATATCCTATCTCCTATCGGATGTCAAACTCCATATTTATCCTCACAATAGAGTCAAAGTCCATTAGGGTGGGGTAGGCTAGTAGATAGAAATAGGAGATTTCAAAAAACTCTATGGTGCTACTTACTTTCTCATGTAACTACCCAATCTTTGAAATAGACTGACAACTCTATAAGGGGTCCTAAGGAATGGGAAACACGTTGTGGGAAGGTAGGTCCATTTTATTTTTCATGCATATATCTTTCATGGGATGATCTAAATATGTTATTTTTTCACATAAGACTTGTATGGCTAAGAGAAGATCTTTAAAGTCCTTAAGTTCAAAAGTCCTCTTATTTTGACAAACCTAGTATGAGTGTCTTGACTTGAATTAAGAGTTCCTCTACCTTGGTTTTTTCTTCACTATCCCCTCCACCCATTTCATTTCCCTACTTGACAAGCATATCTGATTCTAAATTTGATTTCCCTTATTATATACTTCCCTCTTCTTCACATCTTACAAACATGCTAGCACTATTTTGTTTCAGTTTTATATATCCTTAAATCAAAACATGTTTGAAAAACTATGGGTTATTTTATTTACACCATGGATCTATACTTCTAGACATGCCTTTTTTTATTTTACCATTTTTTATAGTTGTACACCCATTTTTATGGATGCCTAAGTCAATTTTTACTTTCATGTAATTTTTTCATTGTTGAGTTAGGTTGCCTTGTTAATTTTCACTCATCAATGTTGTTTTCCATTTTATGCACTTTTTTCCATTAATAATTAAGGACTGTTACTTCTCACTCATCAATGTTGCTTTACCATTTTACTTACCCATATTTTTTGAAGTAAGGATTGGTAATTCTTTTACATTTACATTTGATTACCATATTTTTGACATGTATTCTTTGTTTGACTTGGTGGGTTTGATTTTCTAAATTAAGGTTTACTTGTTTCAATTTTTCTATCCTAATTAGCCTTAGATTTTTGGTTACCCGATTTACTCTAAATTTTGACTTGGTCATTTGATCTAACATAACACTTGTCACCCTAGTTTGCCAAATTTTCAAGTACATCCCATCCATATAACACTATTTATCATGGCTATCTTGTGTTTGCTTATTTTTTATAATTAGTTTTGTATTCTTTGGTTTGTCAAAAACAATCTCCGCACCTTCCATAACCAAAACTATAAACACCATTGACAACCATCCAAGGATAAAGCAAGTCAAGGTATGCATACACATTTAATTTTCAAGTATTTCCATTTTAGTCATGTACTTTCAATTATTTTTTACTTCAAAATACAATAACCTTTTTTAGCCTCAACATTGTGTGTTATTATGCTCTTTCTCATAGCATCATCCCATATTGTACTTGAGTGACATGTGATAAGCTTCGAGTGAGACATATGTATACTCAATATTTTTACACTTTTATTAGATACTAATACTTTCTATCTTGTAATACCCTATTGAGACTCAATATATCTAAGTGTACACCCTAAGGGGTGCAATGAGACAAGTGCATAGACAATTGATGCTTTGTAGTATTGTTGTCCCTTATTGCCATTTATTACCAATCTAACTAGCTCTAGAAAAAAATTCCCTAAGCTACTACTCCTCTTTTATACACTCATCTAATAGTTTCCCACTTTACATCCCTCTTTTACTCACCTTAAGCCATTTTTGATAGTTTATTGTACTATGTTGATTTGGTCGACCTTATACTATTTTGGGTAAAATTCATATAGGGTCTAGGTCAGCTCTTAGCTGACCTAGCCCATGTTCTAGTGCATTTTTTCCATAATTGTACTAGGTTGATTGGGTTGACCCTATCAGCCAAAAATTTCAAAAGGGCTTATGATCAAATCTACCAATATATACAAGTTCATTTCATTATTATTTACCAATGATCAAGACATATTATTCACTTGCACTTATTCACAATATGCTCTTCTACCATTTTATTTGAGGAGTGTTAGCTTAGGGTTTTTACTTAGAGAATATAGTATTCTAGAGAAGTCTTAGATGTTTTGGCATTTCTTAGTGATCGTTACATACCAAAACAACCCCTTGCAAAGCCCTTTTGGCTAAGAGAGAGATTGAGTCTCAACAGGTTCATCTTTAATGTATGTATTCTCTAGCTTTACTACTCTCTTTAGTAGATAAAAACATCATTAGTATTGGCTTCAAATAATAATAATATTCTTCTCTATGCATTAGGGTCTTACCCATACATAGATCAGTTGATATTTTCCTATGCATGTTTGTTTGTTTACTAACCCCCATATTGTGCCATAAGCTTTAGTGAGTACTAGGTTAGATCTTTTTGCTTTACTTATTATTATTCTAGTAAGATATGAAAACATAGGACTTAGCTAGGGTTATTGCATGATTTTGATTGATTGAAGGCTTTGGAACCCTCCCTAGCATTATTTATTATGGTAAGAGATTCCCTAATTGGGACTAGTGGATTCCCATATTACTCATCGTTTCAAGTATCTAATGTATCCCTAATTGAAAGTGTAAGTATGATCTATCTTTTTTGAGTTATGATTTATTTATAGACATGATGAATTTTTGATTGCATACATGTCTTATCTCAAGATTCATGGACAATCCAAAATCATCTCATTGGGAAGTTAGAAAAATAATTCTAAGATACATAGCTGGTACAAAGAATTTTTGGATAGTGTATACACCTTTCATCTGACTTCAATTTGATTGGTTATATGGATAGCGATTGGATAGGTAGCATGGATGATAGGAAAAACACTTTAGGATATATTTTTCATCATTAATTAGGTGCTATCTCTTAGGAATTAGAGAAAAAACCAATTGTGACACTTTCATTAGATGAAGTATAATATATTGCAGCCACATCAATAACTTGCCAGGTAGCTTGGATGAGAAGAGTACTTTTAGATTTGATGCATACTTAAGAATAAGCTAAAAATATAAATTGTGACTATAAATCATCTATATCATTGTCAAAAACCATGTGTTTCATAAATTCAACAAGCATATTGATACTAGATATCACTTTATTCTTGAATTTGTGAATAATGGTGATATATGTCTTGAGTTTTGCAGGTCTGAAGAACAAATAGAAGACATATTCATATTTTCACTTGCAAAGAACATGTTCGAGCATCTCTGAGAAAGCATAGGCATAATTGATATACATGGTAGTGAATATTAATCGATAGTCTTGGCGGATGTGGACCTCCAACTCGACAGATGATTATTCTCCCCTGCCACACTGAACAAATTGAAAGTTTTTTACTGTGAATTGTTTTGAAACTCCATCTACGGCATTTAATGTTTTTCTCTTTCATTCTAGTTACATCTAGATCCTTCCATGCATAGTGACCAAAATGTTATGTTTTTTAAGCAATCATTTTTATACATTAATACTATTTTTTTTAACACAGAAAATACACATGAATGTGAGCAATGAAACTCTAAAAATTTCTATATGTAAGTTTTATCTTTGTCTGTAGCCTGAGAAATGAAGCTCTTTGAAATTATTAATTTAAGTCTTAAGTTCTATGTTTACTTTTGAATACAAGTTCTTTTTATATTCTGCATTATTTTTGTTTTTATTCTACAAAAGTGATAACAGTTGTTTACATTGGAAGAAGATTCACACTAGTTCATTTGTTGTAGAAAACTGAACCAATTCTGAGTTTTTATCTTGTTTGAAACCATCATTAATTTTTATTTTTATTAACCATATGCATATTTACCAAAATCAAAATCTTAAAAAAAATTGAATCATAAAAAAATTGAACTCATAAAACCATGAAATCATATTTTTTCACCATCCTATTAATAAGATACATTTTTAAAAATTTATCAGTGTGCTCTTGTTTAGATGATGTTACTTCTTGTGGTTTGTTGTGGGGTTTGGTAGAATGAATAATTTTAAGTCTTGATATATAAATCAAACAAGGTTGACTTCTTTGTGTATTGATTCAATAGATAAATTTATTTTTAGGAAGGATCTCGATGTTTCCACCTCAGTTAAAAAGGAAGGGCAAATAAAAGTAACATTTTTAATAATTAAACATTTTTTTCCAAATATTAATATGTTCAAGAAGAAAATTAGTTTTCTTTTCCATTTTGTTAAGCAAATAAATCTTAGGAACAAGTTGGTAAAACCACTAGTATAAAACCAAAATGCATTCTTACGATCAAGGGTTTTGAAAGAGCAATGGGAATCCTAAGTTGGGAGACCTAAGTTGAATGGAAATTTGGATGAGTGTAATGTATTTTAGTGGTTTTAATTGAACTTTTTAAAAGTCTCATGTAATTAAATTAGATCTATTTATTATTAATGAGTTAAAAAAAAAAATTATTAAATTTATAAATATAGGAAAAAAAATTAAATAATTTGTTAAATTAATAAAATTAAATTATATGTGTACATAATTATAAAATTATCTAATAATAAATTTCTACATAAACTTGATATGTGCTCATAACTATTTAAAATATATTAAATTTATGTTTATATATTTTTTGAAAAACTTCTATGTGATGTTTTAATCTATTAATAATTGATAGATTCAATATAATTGCATCACTACATGAAAATTTACAAAATATAAATAATTATTAATCTCATATATATAATAAATAATTACTTATATTTTGTAAATTTTTATGTAGTGATGCAATTATATTGAATCTATCAATTGTTTATAGGTTAAAACATCACATTTGTTCAATGTATAAATATATTTTAAAATATTTAAAGTAGTCATTTGAATAACTTTTTATTAACTATATCAACAATAATAATAAAATAATTTATTAATAAATTTCCACATTAATTTTGTATGTTCCCAAAAATATTCAAAATATTTGTATATAAATATATAATTTTGACAATTTTATAAAATATCTCCACACATATCTAGTTGATATTAAAATAAATTTATGTTAATAGTAATATGATAAAAGATTACTCGTATTTTTGAAAATCTTTTACATTATTAAATAATGATAGTTGAAATTGTTTTTATTTGTAACTATTATAAATTTTATTTATAATAAATTGGTAGGGAAAAATAACCACCACCATGGTAAATGCAATTTAAGAAATGAAAAAGGCAGTAATAGGGTCTCTGTCAGATGGGACATTTCAGGACTCAAAAGATTTGTGAAAACAAACAAGTGCAGGAAATGGTGCAAGGATTCATCAAAGTGTTGTTTCAAGAGTAAGGAAAGGTATATCATTAGGAGGATAACCCTAATATATCAAATTTTTTGGACAGTTATGAGGAATTGTAGGCTAAGGAGAGTGAAGACCCACTTTAGGGAACTATCTAAACTGTGAACATTTGTATTCTAAAAGAGCTAGCTATGCATATAATAGGTTAAAAATAGGGATTAGAGTATTGAAGTGTTTGCAGGCAATCCTGAACAAACCCATTATCATTTTGGATCCCCACACAGTAGATAAGGGACTATACATAAGTTTAGATGTTTTGTGGGTAAATTTAATGGTATTTGGTTGTCCTCTAAAATAAGTAATAAATTGGGCTTGAATGACATGGAAAGAGTTAAAATTATTATCATTGTCATGTTTTTATATAAAAAAAATTTGGTAGTAACCTTCACTAACCAGGAGGAAAATGATAAGATTATGTCAAAGCATAGGAATGGGTTTAGGGAGAGCAGAGGCATTTTTGGGGTCAGTGGTGGGGGATAGTTCTTAAAAATTTTAGATCTTTCCATTATGAAATGGAAGAAAGGATTTGATGTGTCAAGCAAGGATCTGAAAAAAATACCTACTTGGATTTGTTTTCTCAATTTACCCTTTGAGTTTTTGAATGGTTACTCCCTAAGTTGGATTGGTTCAGAACTAGAAAATCTTCATCACATTGATTTTATAACACTAAATAGGTTAGGTTTACCATGTTAAATAATTTTCATAGCATTAATATTGATTAAATCTTTGATCAAAGTGATTTAAATCCTTTTGGAGAACCATAGTTGTGTGCAACATACAAAGTATGAATGTTGTTAGTGGATTTATGGCTATAAAATCCTAGTGTGAAAATGTATGAAAAGTGTGCAATGTATAACATTTTATATAAAATGTATATTTTTTTTCATCAAGTATTTTACTTATGCATGTATATAAAAATACTATAGAATATGGAAAGATTTAATCTAAGGAATAAATTAAAGGTTAGAATAGTGTAGTATAAGTCTATAAATAATCATCATATATAAAGGAAAAAAATTATGAATTATTTGAGATTAATATAGAAGTCAACACATGGTTTTCAGAATATTTTTGTGTTTGTTCCATGTGAAATTATATTCTATTTCAATTCATTTAATCACACAATAATAATGAATGTGTTGTAAATTTATATGTCCATTTATATTAATAATCATTAAAAATGAATAATATGGTTGGTATACTTGTTTTATCATTTCATTAGAGTTCTAAGTTATTTTTAACATGCATAGTAATAAACATTACCATGTTTTGATGGATTTTTCCAAGAACCTCTACTAAAATTATGATTTAAGTGTGGAGGCTTCAAGCATGCTAAGATGGTTACCTAGACAAATAGATTTGGAATGATGGTTGGATGAAAGAATTCACAAATTGTCATAATAGGATGCAAAGAGAATAGGAAGGTTTGTGAGAGAGATTATAACTGAGCATATATATGATGAAATATACAAAATATTTTGGTGCATATCATGTGGGTTTCTAGTTACATGGTTGTCAATAATTGAACATTATTAGTTTTAGTTAAGACAATTATAACATTTAAATTTTTTGATTGAAGAAAAGATGTGAATCATAGATACACATTGGATGCGTGTGATATACCACTTGATAAAGACTACTATTGAAAGATATATCTCTAAATTTAACATTAAATGGTACACTAATTATAAATCTACATAATATTTATTCAATAGAGTCATTAGAGATACATTTCTGCAGTGACTACCTACTTTGCATAATAATTTTTTTTGTGAAAAAGTCTAGGTTTCCTATCCTAACTAACATGGATAAGTCACTTTGGGTGTTATGGGGATGCATGAGATAAATAAGTCAATGATGAGCAACTAATATGATAAAATTTAAACTGAATCTATAATATGGAAGGCATAGAGAAACAATATGAGAAGAAAATTCTAGGGTTAGATAGGACCTATGACAATAGAGGAGATGAAATAAACAAAATCAACCAAATGTAGTTGTGAATAGGAATAGAGTAGAAATTTTAGATGATAAAAAATAAATGAGAGCTCAAAGAATAACTATAAATTATGAAGATTATGAATATGAGGAAATGAGAGGGATCAAAAGAAGAGAAGACACCAAAGATGGAGCACAAAGATGGATAGAGATTAGGAAAGGGATTTAGAATATATGGATGAAAGAGATGAGAATGAGAGTGGAAGTATAACATAGGAGCATTTAGAAGAGTTAGAAGTTTGTTGTAGGTCATAGTTTCAAGGGATAACATTGTTTAGATAAGAAAAGGAATAGTATTTTTAATAATTTATTCTAAGTCACCTGATTAAATGAGGTTCAATTTTAAATCATTGAAAAATTGTAGACAAAGATCAATCATTTTAAGGGTAAACATTCCCTTTGCCTATTTTCTTAATAGAGATAAGAATAAAAATTATATAATTTGGTCAAGATAGTAATTGGTTTGACTATTTCACAAAAACATTTTGAGGATTTAGTGAAGACACTAGGAAAGTGTTGGCTAAGAATAAATTGAGGAAAGTTGGTTTTTAGGTTCCAAAAAGCTTTAAGACATTGGTAAAATCTATTCTATAATAACAAGTGGTTTTTGGTATAAGTGTATGAATCATAGTTATCATTACAATATTTTATGTCACCTTAACACCATATTATGGGTATTATAACCCCAAACAATAAATTTTAACTTGTGAGATGAAATGGAATGTTAATGATGTAACTAGGATGATCTGAAGAAGTGTGAGATGATAGAAGCCTTAACGAGTATAACTATATAATTCATGTGTAAAATGGATGCTTATAAATCAATCCTTCAAGAAGTTAAATATTAGCTAATAGGTGAATTCAAAATGAGGAAATGTGCAATTCAAATAATCAATGTCTTGAAAGATATTTTCTAAAACTCAAGAAAAGCAGTGTGGGACTATGATTGTATATTCTTTGATGTGGTGAATAACGTAGACTTTCTATTTAAAGATATAGATAATTACACATGGTTTGTATAAGGTTTAATACTTGGGATTAGTGTTTCTATTTTTAATACTCATTACACTAACAAGGTGGGTGCTTAGCTCGGTACACTCTTAGTAGAGTAGATAGATCAATATGGGGATCGTCAGTAGCTACTATAAAAATTGATGAAAAGATATATATTTGTTGTAAAGGATGGAAGATTTGTATAAATGTTACAACCATAAATTAGGCCTTGACTGTATGTTGAATGGAAAAAAGGGGCACTGTAGGAATCACTACCCAAAAGTCAAAACATAATTTTTTGAGATTTATCATGTAGTTTGGCATGTAAATGTGAAATGTCATCTCATAGAATAGTAAATACAACATCCTCAAAATACATAATTTAATTTATAAGATTAATGCAATAGTGATGATTAATTTTTTTGAGAACTTAAAGAATTTAAAGGAATAAATAACCAAGAATTTATTTACATTAGTAGCAAAATAGATTCCTTTATGAAATTAGGGGTTCTAAACCTAGATATAGAGATGAAATTATGAAACAATCTTGTCTTCAATGGAAGTCTCCACAGTACCATATAGGATCTAATCCCCTATGACCATTCCCCTATATAAATAATCATGAAATATAGTGTAACCCTAAAAATAAAAAATTATATGGTTCCCATCTTCTCGTTGAATAACATATGGGGAATATGATGTACAAAAACAATAATTTTGGGGTTTTCATCATGAATAAAGTGGATATATAAGTGTGTACCAAGGTTGATACCAAAGAAGTAAACATAGACCAAATGAGAGATAAGATTAGTAACCGATCATATTTTATCTCTAGGGAGAATGCAATCACTTTGCATGTAATTTTAAAACTGATTCATAGATAAAGGTGTATTATTCATGTTGTAGATTTCCATGGTAACATCAAACAAAATATTTCTTTGTGTTATAGAAAAAGAAAAAAATGGTCTGCAATGTAAGTATGGTGAATTCATGCCCAAATAATCATGCATTCATGAAAGTATTCATCCAAGATAAACATGTATGGAAATTATTTCCATTCATAGATATGATTCAAGATAAATATATTCTAAAAGTATAGCGAGATAAATATCTATATCATAGAGGGGAAAAGTTTTTAATGCATCAGGTAGCACATGTATTGTATAATATACAACATCAAAAATATGTCTAAAGGTTATTATGTTATCATTGACATATATGTATTGCAAAATTATGTTCACCATGAGGAAGGATGGTTTAGTTATTTTTTTTATTGATTTTCTTAATTTGGTAGGTACTCTACAAAATGAAGACATATCAAAGAACATCACAAACCTCTTGCATACTCTATTAGACTATGCACAAAGAGGTAAACAATGCACTAATAATGTGGTATGGTATGTAAAACCCAAAAATCAATATAATATTAATTCTTAAATGGATATATAATTAGTATTTTATGCATTTTAAAATGTTTTAATTAACTTTAGAATTCAAATAAATAGTGATGTAGAAAAAGAGGCTAAACTTACAGAGGCCATAACTTTTGATATAAACCTCTATTTGAGCCCATCTTCAGTCTAAAAGAATTGTATCAAAAAATTCAATGCTTCTATAATGTATCCTTCTAGTTATGGGTCATTTTAAATATTTTTTGAATTCTAAACATTACCATTTGAAGATCCAAAATTGTAGTTTAATTTCATTCTTGGTATTTTTTTAAATATAGAAATTACATATTTTTATAACTCTACTTGAAATTTAGTTGGAATTTTTTTGATAGGTTAATTTTAGAGTTTAGTTTATTTTTAGATATTTTTAGGTCTATTCTCACTTTCATACAAATTATACTAAAAATAACAACTACTAAAAATAACAAGTATAGTTTTAATATTTTTAAATTCTTTTTAGAGTTCTAAATTTTGCATGTCAAAACCAATTATGATTTGAGGCTTATTTATTCATGGTTTTTAATTATTTAAATTCATTCAATATTGATCAATACTAGTTGTTATTCAAAATCTTGTCCTATTGGTAATTTTATTGTCTTGATAGTATTTTAGTTCATTATTTGTTATCAAAAAAAAGTTCAAATCTTGGACGTGTATGAGATGGTATGAGGATGAGGAGTAATTTCTCAAATGAACCATAATATGCAAGAGATACAAAGGAAAGTAGAATAATTAACCCATATTTACCCAAATCAAGGATAAAGGAGAGCAAAAGATGATTTAGAAGATGACATAGATCATGAAGATTAAATTCTATCAGTGGAGAAGCAAAGTTAAACACCATAAATAAAAGAGAGGATGGTTAGAGATTTAGAAGGAAGGAATGAAGGAATCACTATTGATGTTTTCTATTATAGTATAATTTTAAAACTAGAGAAGTTGATATATTGGATGAACAACATGGAAAAGTTTTTTGAATGGAGAACTATGAGAGAAGACAAAATTTAAAGTTTGCATGCATGAAATTGAAGGGTCATACAATGATTTGGTGTTATCACCAGAAAAAATAAATATATAGAAAAGGTAAATAGAAGATTAACTCACGGAAAAATGTGATGAAGAAGTTGAGGGTAAAATTAAATCTAGTGGATTATGCACAAACCCTGTATATAAAATTTTAAATTTTGAGTTAGAAAGATCGCAGTATATAAGAGTATAAAAATGAGTTTTACAAGATTTCCATACTTGTGGAGCATGATGGGATATAAGTGGAGATAGCTTAAATGTATGTAAATATTTTGAAGTTTTATATTCAAGATGAATTATGAATGCATAAAATAATTTACATGGAGGAATCTTATCAGTTAGCTTTAGAGGAAGAAAATAGCAAAATAGATAAAATTTTAGAAGAGCATCTAATGTGCTAAGAAGAGGATAATCTAATCTAATAAGCGTATGAGTATGTTTATGTGTGTGTGTGTGTGTGTGTGTGTGTGTGTGTGTGTGTGTGTGTGTGTGCGTGTGTGTGTGTGTGTGGGTTTAATATCAATAGACAATAAACATCATATGATTTAGAAAGACAAGAAGATAATAGAAAATGGTTTAAAATGAGAAAATAGGAAGAGAATTTCAAAGAGGATGAATCTATAGTGGTGGTAGAGGATGGTTAACAAATCAATGGAAGTCTTATATTTATTATAGGCATGGACCAGAATGCCACATAACATTTGGGTGTCAACACTATCAATATCATGAAAGGAGACAATCAGATTACCCTAGAGTGAATTTAGTTGAAGTTGAAATAAAAGAGAAAAATATTAAATTTTGTTGAGCATGTTCTTGATATTCATTGATTTTCATTGATGTCAAGGTGATCTGAGTACATAATGCATTAATGATAAGGTAATAGGTTTCACATAGATTTCATAGTGCATATCATGTGTGTAGAACTTTGGGATTATAGATAATGTTTTTGATGTTATGTTTCTATTGCAGATACCCTATGGGGTGTCAAAAATTCTTGGAGTGCTTGTGGAAGTAAAATGAATTCATTAGAGTAGTCATATGAATGTCTAGGTTCTCCTAGTCATCTTGGCAAATTAGTCTAAGTGATCAAATTCATGACATTATAATTCACACATGTGAGGGTGTCAAAAATAAATAGGTCACATGGGTTTGTTCAAATTTTTTCCTAGATCATGTGGTTCAAATTTATGTCTTGATATGGTGTCTATCAAAAGATATAAAGGTGTAAAGTTGGCCTTCCAAGCAGATTGCAATTTTTCCCATATTAGCCAAAGCTGTTCTAGTAGATTTTGATGTGCCAAATATCATCAGTTTCAATAATATATAAATATACATTATTAAGATTAAATATAGGGCTGCCAAGTGTTGAAATCTAGCTTGATCAAATCAAAGATATAACGGAGCATGTTCATTCATGTAGATAGAGATCTAACAGTGAGCACAAGGTCAATAAGTAAAAGGATGATAATATTGCATGAAATAATACCAAGTTATATAATTTAATTTGATTAATTAAAATAATTTTCTCAAATTATATGTAGGACTACCAAGTGGCATATGTGCATGGTGACTAATAGTAGGGTCCATATGTGCATGTATATGTATGTATAATATTGTAGTGATGGATGTAATCAATTTAATGTGTCCTCAGGATCATGTAGAGTGAACATATTCATTTATAAGTTTTCTTATTTTTATAATTTTTTATATGAAGTGCTCGAGTGAATAGGTCTTCATGAGACCTATAAGAGCTACTAAGGCCTAATTGGAAGGTGTAGTTACTGAAGGGTGATCTATACATACTATGGTCAACTTATGAGGGTGGTATGGAGATATGTATTAGTAAAATATAATCCTTAAGCATTACGGCAAGTCTAATGGCTGATCAAGAAGATGATATTTATGAAGGCTCTATAAAAAGTAAACTCAAAGGTGATGGTTTCTAGAGTTGAAAAATGGAAGATAGTGTTGTGATGCAAAGGAAGATGAGATCGAGTATTCCAAGTGGATGGATTAAAGGTAATAGTAGGTTGAGGACTATTTTTATGACCTATATATCATAATTATGATGTGATAAAAGTTTACTTGTAGGATTTAATATTGAGGATGAGTGAAGAGGTGTAGAGTGATCCAAAAGGATTTTTTGAATGCATTGTGTGCATGTAAAGGTGAAAGAGTGAAAATGATGTATTTCATCATCATTTAATTAGTGACAAAAAGTGTTCAAGGTGATCTAAGTTTCAAGGTAGCTGAGTGGATTCTTGGTTGTCTAGGGGGTTGTATCCTGTTTACTAGGTGGAACTAGTTAAAGGTCAAGTGGGTGCTTGACTAAATTAAGGGGTGGTTATTGCTTGATAAATTTATGCTTGTCTAAATTTTAGATATTTTTATTATAGGAATACCATCCAAATTTCAAGTTTCAGTGGGCTTATCCCTCAAGAGGTTTTCCCACATATGTCATGTGTTGTGTGCTTGATCTTATTTTATCTTCATGTTCATTTTTATGAATGATGTGTATGCTTAATGATCATAATAGTTGAATGATTAAGGGTTTGAAGAGTTGAGAACTGAATTATATTATATTTCATCACTAATTAACCCTCACCCCTCTTAGTGATTATACCTCTAACAATTAGTATCAAAACCACACTTTGCAAGTTTAAGCACTTAAATGTTATCCAAGGTACAATATGGCAAGTCAAAATATGCAGGGTTTCTCTAGAAAGAAATCACCATTATTAAATGGGTCTAATTATGATTTATGGAGTGAAATAATGAGTATATACATTATGTCTATAGGGTTTTATATTTGTAAATATATTATGGATGGTTATACTACACCAACTACTCCTCTAACTAGTGTAGTTGATAAGAAGATAAGTGAAAATAATTAAAAGGAAATGAATGTAATCATTTTTGGTCTTTCAAAGATTGAGTTCACCAAGGTTATTCATTTTAATACTTCCAAGGAAATTTGGGTCAAATTAAAAATTATTTATGAAGGAGATTAAAAAGTTATGTTGGCTAAATTATAGACTTATTGAAGCTAGTTTGAGGGCCTCAAAATGAAGGAAGAAGACACTATTTCATTATATCGTCTAAGGGTTGATGAGATAATAAACATGATCATAGGTCTTGGAGAAGAGATTGAGGAAGCTACTATAGTATAAAAGGTATTGAGATCTCTCACTCTCAAATTTGATTTGAAAGTATATGTTGTAGAAGAAATTCATGACCTTACTCAAATGACCATGGATGAATTGCATGGGATCCTTACTTCCTATGAGATGAGATTAAATGAGGACATACCAACTAAGAAGGAGTATTCCTTAAAGGTGATCAAGGAGACAAATTTTAGAAAGAACAAGTTGAGTCTTGAAGACTTTGACCTTAATAAAGATCAACTTGAAGCCTTGATTGCAAGGATATTGAATTTAAGATTAGGTAAGTATGAAGGTAAACTTCATTCTAAATGTTTTTCATGTGTTAAAGTTGGTTATTTTTCATGTAGATGCCTAAATAGAGTCAAATTTGAACACAAAGAATCTCATGTGGATGAACACAAGAAATTTTATGTTCCTAGTAAGTACAAAATGTTATTCAATAAGAGAAATGGTAAAAATGATTCATACAAAGGTTTAAGATCCTTTTAACATGAAGAAAATAGTAAGTCATCTATAGAAGAAGAAGAAAATATATTTGACAATGATGATTCTTTTTATAATGAGGACAAGATGACACAATTCATGGATCTTAGTGATGATGAAGGTGAATTTTCTTTAAGTAGAGATTTATTTGGAGATAACTCAGAGGAAGAAGATGAGAAAACCACTCTTGAAGATAAATATCTTAGCACTATGGAATAAATGAGTCTACTATAAGGAAATAACATAAAACAAGCTTACTTGAGGATCAAATTGGCCTATTTTAAGAAAGGTTGAGTAATAAAGTTAAGGAGCATGATGAGATCACTCAACAGCTTGAAACATAAGTTTGTACTCTTGATGAAGAAGTAAAGAGTAAGGATGAATAATGTATCATGTATCAATCAGAAATGGAGTTTTTATTGATGAAACTAAATCAATCTATAAGCAAGATTGAAACATATCAAAAGATAAAATAAAACAACTCTAAAATAGATGATATCATAACAAATAATGATCCAACTAATAATTTAGATAAAAAAAACAAGGTAGAATGGATGAATTCTCTTGAAGATCTAAAGATTGAGAATAAAATGAACAAGAATATGATGTCATAAATAAAGTACTATGAGGATAAATTTAGTGTGTTTGAGGAAAGAACAAATGTTGACACTAGGGAACATGAAGATAAAATTAAGCATCTTAATACTTAGTTGGAAACTAGGTCTACAAGCCTAAAAACTAAATAAAATGAATGCTTAAAGTGTATAATTGAAATTTAGGCCTTGGAGGATGAGTTAGAGAAGACATATATAAAGGTAAGGTCTTTTGTGAAGTTTGAAAAGATTTTTAATGATGTTAACAACATTCTATGTAGTCAACTTTTTACAAGTGATAGATCTTGTCTAGGTTTCAAAGAAGAACAAAACGTTGTAACTAAATATAAAGAAAAGGATAACATGAAAAATAAAAATTGGACATTAAAATTAAATGATCAATCAAGGAGTGTTGGTGCTAATATATTGAAAACTAATCCTATTAGAAAACCACATACTATGAGGTATGCAAATTTCAATGGTCAATGTTACTCCTGAAATCAATTTGGTCATAGGTCAAGAGAGTGTTAAAAAACCTCAAGGAATGAATTTGCTTGGAACTGTTGTATGAATCATCATTCAAGTGGTGTAAGTAAATTTGAATACTACAACTACTATGGCATGGTGCACTTTTCAAGATTTTATCCTAACAAGGTAAGAAACAATGAGTTTTACTTAAGAAGTATGGTTTGCTACAAGTGTCAAGAGAGTGGTCACATAACAAGGTTCTATAAGAATGGTCAATCTCTTACTTCAAAGAAAATAAATTCTAACATGAATAAAAGAAGTTATAATGAATGGAGACCTAAGGAGGTGAATGGGTTATTTGTCATGATAGAACATGAAACAATCCCATGAATCAAAGAGCAAGCCTTATCTTCCCAAATGGACAAGAAATTTAAGCAAGACTCTAAGTTAGAAAGAAAAGGGGAAGTTAAGGAATCATTCAAAGTCAATTTGATGATGAGGCAAGACTATAATTCAAGTAAGAGCAAGGAGATGTGGGAGTCTCCTAAGTTTTGGGACTATTAGTCTCTCATGAAAAATGGGTGTTTTTATCTATTCATCTTAGGATACATCTATCATATGGAGAAGCAAGAGTGTGTTCTCAAGGTGACTTTAGGGACCTTAGTCCTAAAGGGTATGACAAGATGGTGTGTTGTCAATGAGAAAGACTATGAAGATCTGGTAATAAATGATATGCAAATTAATAAGGGGAATTTTTATCATCTATATGAGGTGGTCCTTTCTTGTTGTTGGTCCTTGAAATTTTTTTAGGTCCTCAGCATTAGTTGGTGCCCATTTTATCATCGTGTCAAAATGGGAGCATATGTGAGATGTTTCAATTCCATGGAGCTTGTATGATTGAATATGGTTTCATAACTAGTTATGTGAGATGAGCATGATGTTAGGGGGATATTTTTATACTTTGTAACTAGTTTTTCAAGTCCGAGGATCAAGTTGACATGTTGAGGAAGAAACCATTTATCACTAATGTCAAAGGGGGAGACAATTTAGAATGAAAGAGTTGTTCACTTTGTGAGAGTGTATTATGAAAATGGTTTGCCATCAATGATAAAGGGGGAGATTGTTGATCAAGTTCTTAATATGCATTGATTGGCATTGATTTCAAGGTGATCTAAGTACATAATGCATTAATGACAAGTAATAGGTTACAAGTAGATTTGAGAGTGAATATCATGTGTGCAAGTCTTTTAAATGATTTATAATGTTGTTGATGTTATGTTCCTATTATAGATACCCTATAAGGTGTTAAGAATACTTGGATTTCTTGTGGAAGTAAAATGAATTCATCAGAGCAATCATATAAATGTCTAGGTTCTCCTAGTCATCTTGGAAAACTAGGTTGAGTGAGAATATTGCTGATGTTATCATTCACACAAGTTAAGGTTTTATAAAAAAATGTCACATGGTTTTGTTCATTTTTTTTCTTAGATCATGTGGTTCAAATTTTAAGTATTGATATGGTGTTTAGCAAAAAATATCAAGGTGTAAAGTTGGCCTTCCAAGTAGATTACAGTGTTTATCATACTTAGCCAAAGTTGATATAGTATAATGTGACGTCCCAAAGATGATAAATTTCAATCCTAAGGAAATATTTTTTATTTAGGGTAAATGCATGGCTTCCAAGTGTCAAAATCTAGCTTGATTAGATCAAATATCTAATAGAGCACGGTCATTCATGTAAATAGAGTTCTAATGATGATCATAAGATCAATAAGTCTAAGGATCATTAGATTTCATGTGGTACTATAAAGTGTAATATGTAAATTTAAATATATATAAGGCTCCTTAGAATCCACATGGACTACCAAGTGGCATAAGTGTATGGTGACTGACAACAGGGTCCATAAAAGGCATGCAGAGCTACCAAGTGTCATAATCTTTAAAGCACGGATCAAGATCAATGACCAAATATTGAAGGTAAAATCTTGGAGACTCACAAGGAGATTTATAGAGTTTATTTAATCAAACTTCAAAGGTTCATGAGATTAATACATGTGTCTAAAGCTTTTACATTATACAGTGACCGTTGGAATTTAAATCAAAAAAAGAAATACAGTCTATATTGTTTAATCTATAAATTTTAATATGAGTCAAATTTGATGGTGATGTACAAATAAAAATGATATATAAATCCAATTTTCATCCACAAATATTGTTTATAAGGTTTGACTATTCATACAATTGTAGCTATGGACCTCCAAAGTTGACTGTGTTTGACCATCTTCTGTATGTGACCCAATAAGGGTGTTTGATTTTGTTTTAATGGTGTTTATATGTTTCATTATGAATTAACTATTATAGAGTAGATTATACTCCATGAATACCATCTATGTGTATTTTAGAGGTTTGACCAATCCATCATCAATATGATAAAATGCTTAAAAGTTGATTGTTTGTTCATTCATGGTGTTCTTGTGTGCAAGACTATTATTTGAGCAAGTTTCACATATACAGAGGAATATAATGATGGATATAATCACTTTAAGGTGTCTTATGGATCATTTAAAGTGAAATTATGCATTTATAAGTGGTATTGCATTTCTAATTTGGTTGATTAAGTGCTAAATGAGTGAATAGGTCTTTATGAGACCTATAAGAGCTACTAATGCCTAATTAAAAGGTGTAGCTACTTAAGGGTAATGCATAAATATTATGGTAAACCTATGAGGGTGGTATGGATATATGTATTAGTATGATATAAGCCTTAAGGGTTAAGGAAAGTATAATGTATAATCAATAAGACGATATTTGTGTACCAAATTTCAAGTTCAAGTAAATACTATCAAATGATAATAAAACCTTAGAACCTGATGGCACTAATAGGAACTGATAGAGGAGATAAATTAGAGTAATTATAATATTTTTACCATCTCTTTTAACTTATCATTCCTTCATTCTAGGAATTGAATCAAAATGATTTTGAAGCAAAAAGGTTGAGTGTTGGATTCCTTGTGAGACCTTGACAATGGCTTCCAATGGATGTGAGACAGTGATAATAGCTTTGGATGGATGCTATAGGAGAGATTGATGGATTGATGGAAAATTTCTCATTAGTCTTGAGGGTGGAGGGAAGGCTTAGTTTTATAAAAAAAAGGGTGGGAAGATCAATTGTCCAAATACAAATTTGGGCCTTTGAGATTAAGGGTTAGGAAATTCCCATGGAATTTTTAATTCCACAAAAATATCTAAAATTAGAAAATTCTAGAGAAGGTAGTTAGTTTAGGGAGGATTTATAGAATCCTCAAATTATAGAAATCTCCCCATAGGGTTTAGGGTTTTAGGAGAGGACAGTATAGGATGGTGGATGGGTAGTTTGATTAGTTTTGAATTTTAAATTGGCTAGTGGGTTTAGGGGGTAGGTGAGTAGGTAATGGAGTCTAATATAGGTTTAATGAGGGGATTAATTAATCTTAGGATGGGATAAAGGTTGTGTGGGATATATAATTAGGGTATGGATATTAGGCTAAATAGTCAATATAGCTAGGAAATATGGGAATTAGGCCAAATTATGGGGAATTAATGTGATTAGCGAGGCAAACATATTTTAATTTATAAATTTTACCCTTTTTTGAAAGGTTATTGTGAGAGGAGAGAAGTTGAAATATTAATGGTCTTTCAAAGAAAAATAGTAATGTTAGACAATGTTAAAATTAGTAGGATATGATGCCCCCTCGAAGGAGTAAGTGGGGAGGAAACTGACTCAGATGGTCACTCAAAATGATACTCAAGGTAGGATGGGAGTCAGAACTAGATAGGGTTGGGATGCCCCAATTGATCAAATATATGACCCAATAGTGATGATAAAGTGACAAAAGTGATAGGTCTAAAAAAGTGACAATTGCCTAGAATGTGATTAAATGATAAGACAATACTGTTTTAAAATAAGATGGGTTTGAGCTGATGATGGGTCTGATAGTGAGGATACATGCTATGAGAAGATTGAAAAGGGATAAAAGGATAAATACTTGGGATTGGTGATAAAGAGCCACTTTTCATAAAATTTGGGGATTTAAATGATACATTATCGACAAGTGATAAATCTAGCTATGGGATATTGTTAAGGGACAAATGGTGGTTAAACTATCCATGGATACCAAGAATGGGTCTAGGTAATACCTACATAGCCCAAAATCACATTAGGGTAATGTAGTTGTAGACATAGGATAATGGGAATGTTAATGATAGTGGACATGCCATGATCCTAGATGTCAGTAACAGATAGTGACAAGTTTACTATTTGGGGATAAGTGGATAGGGGATGTTAGTAGGGGCTATTAGGGGGTCATATAGGTCAAAAGAGATAGGTTTAGGATTACTTCCACTCTTTTTCACTAGTAAATAGAACTCTAAACCATAAAACATGGATCACATTCCCTAAACTTCCCATCATGGCAAGAGAGTTTAGGAGTACTAGAGGGATGTCGAGGTTGAACCTCTAGTGAGTAAACAACCCTTAGATTTATGATTTGTGTGCATTTGAGTATTTTTAGTAGAATTAAAATTATATTTTAAAAGAAAAAGATGTCCATTTCGATCTAGCAATCATATAACTGGCATTTTTGCCCTTAGTCATAGGGTTGTCAACATAACTAATAGGGTTGCCATGGTAAGTGGTAGGATTACAATCCTGCTAATAGGAAATTTAAGGATTACAATCCTTTAGGTAGGGAATGGTGGGATTACAATCCCATAATTAGGGAATAGTGAGATTACAACCTTGCAAGTTGTGAGTATTGGGATTACAGGTTAGGTAAAAGTGGCTAAGTGGGATGTGGGATAGGTTTAGGTTAGGGGTTAGAAAGGTAGAGAGATAGGGTTAGATGATTGATGAAGTTAGTTAGTTAGGTGAGTGATTGTATAGGAGTGTTTTGGTAGGATTTTGAGGGGATAAGCTAAAAATTGAGATAGGAGCATGTTATATAGGTTAGGTGTATATATGTTGTGACATTTTTGAGTGATAGTGGTGATGATAGGTATATGTTTTTTTTTTGGTGTAGGAGGATTTGTTCATATTGACATCTTAGTCATGACATCTTGAGATACTAAATGAGATGTGGCACATGACCCCTAAGTAGTATGGAGTGTGGGAGTTAGTTGGTCTACATGATGTGGTGGTGATGCCAATAATTCACATCAATTGATCTTTGATTATAGCATTGGTATAGTAATGGTATTCAAAGATGAGTACATTCCACTTTGTTACTAGGGAGATGAATGTGACCTTAGAAGATGTTTATAGTATTTTTCATATGCCCATGTAGGGAGATAATATTTATTGGTGATCATGGATATTGATGAGGACACTACAACAACTAGGTGGGAGCTTATAGATAGGGCTATGAGATAGTTATATTGATTTGGACTTATGCCATCATGAGGTCACTTTCAATAGATTGGCATTGGTGGTCATGTCACTTGTGTCTAACATTATTTTTCTAGACAAGAGTGGGTGATGGTCTCATCTTAGCTTGAGTGATGTGGTAGTCAATATGATCCATGATCATTAGGTATTTTCTTAAGGACCTATCATTTTGGTAAATTTGTACAAAGAGATACACATAGGTGCTTATAGACATGCATGAAGCTTTAGACCATCATTAATTTTTTATATTTGGAGCTGGGAGCATATATAATCCAATGAACATTGGATAGACTTGTAGGGATGGAGACTCAATAGCCGATGGTTTTTTTATGGCACATGACTTTGGGAGTGAACCTAGGATACACTGGTGAGATGCACTACTATAGGGAGGCCTTTGATAGTCTACACTTAGAGCAAGTCATATAGATGCCTTATAGGGGAATTAGATTTAGTGGGGGTGATGAGGCATGTATTCAATATATGCTTACACCATACTATGTGACATGGTGATGGGATTATATAATTGATATATATAGACTAGATTAGGTTCAACACTAATTTATATTAATTAATGATGTGTTAGACCCCAAGAATTTATTTTCTTGAAATCAGTGAGAGAGACCACATAGTATAATATAGGTGATGCATGTTTAGATTACAATAGGATTATACCCATCCAGTGGAATTTTAACACACCCATTCCATATATAAGGTAATGATAGCCTATGCAACATGGTGGTAGTTATAGATATTGATTTGCTTGACATGGCCTTATGTGGTGATTCAAAAAGGTACAATGAGGAGGGTTCTTTAGGTCTGAGTGAGGATTAAAAGGAGAGGGAGGTGGAGGAGATAGGTGCCTATGTAGAGATTGGAGGATGGAAGAGGGGGATAGGATATAATAGATGTGGATGATGATGGTGGGGTTGTAGTAGTAGTACAAGCTAAAGCATAGTGAGTAACCCATCTACTAATTTAGGTAGGCAATGGTATTGGTATGTGTCCTTCATAATTATTTAGATCAATAGAGTATGAGGCACTAATAGTGAATTTACAGATGGAGATCTAATCGCATGTGGTGGATATTTCTAAGATTATACATGAGAGATATCAACTATAGACTTGTCTTTAGATATTGACTACCCAAGGAGATAAATAATTAATACAAGCATAGGGGAATATGATTTCCTTATAGGCCTAGATTGCATAAAGATATGGGTATGTGAGTCAATAGTAGACATAGGCTACTTATTTAAATTCTTAGGTTATTTATCAATATTCATGGCTTACATAGGTTACAATATAAATTGCCACACTTTATGGATAGGTGATAGGGTTATAGGGGTATGTAGCACAATAACAGGCCCATATCTAGACTCTGACTAAGTACCTAGTAGTAGCTAAGAGGGTTAGGGATGAAGCTAATGAGGTTTTGAGAGGATAGGGTATGATGGGTAGGATGGATTTCATTGTGATACTTACTTAAGAGGCCTAGTATTATATGATGTTATATGAGGCCATAGTTATTGATGGTCAACATGTAGGCTCCTTTTGTGCCAGTTAATCATCTATTCAGTAGCCTTCTAGATGTGGTGGTGGAACATCAAAGAAAATATGGAAATAACCTTGACATCAGATGTATACATGTATAGGGTAATTTTTTATTATAGCTCTTTCTTTTCCCATGGGATTCTATGATTATATCATATTTTTTGACATGGATTCCATGTGGATATTGTATCTTAGACATTTGATATTTATATATGATGTTGATTTATGGTGATGTATGGATGTTGTTTATTATTTTATAGATATGGGATGCATCTATTTGTTTTATATGATGATGACATGGATATGAGTTGTGATTTGATATCTACTTAGATTTAGATGTTAATGATTGGCATTTTGAGACATATGGATGATGTGTATTTATTATGGATGTAGCATCTTATTATTGACACATTGATAGTAGATAGTTGTTTTGTATATTATGTGATATATTATGGATGATGTTATATATGGGATATTGTTTTGATCTTATGCATATTATTATATGATGTGATTTGATGCATGACAGGATTATATGTGGATGATGTGATATCATTAGAGTATGAATAGTGGTTATTATGCATTATGCCTTCATGGGGTGGTTATGTTGTAATTTATTAATCCCTTGTTTAGTTAACTTCATCCATAATATTAGTGGTATAAATCCTCCTACACCATGGAGGTAGGGTGATAATGGAATGGGTGTTAGTGTGTTGGTCCCTAGATGAGGCTAGGTGGGATGAGATTGGGGCTAGTATAGAAGATTGATTAGGATAGGATGGGGGCTATGATTATGAGGGTTGATTAGGATACTATGGGGGACTTTTGGAAGTTTTTCAAATTATGGAAATATGCAATCCATTTTTTTAATAGTGCATCTTATGGCCATGTGTGAATGACATGACAGGCCCTAGCCATGGTAGCAAAGATGCATCAGAGAACTCCATTTGAGAGATGACACTTTAGAAATAAATCCTTTAGGGGTCGCTCATACCATCCTTGCTCCCATAAAAAGATAAAAAAATAAAAAATATACATTCAAACTAATTTAACTAAAAAATTCAAATATGTATATAAAAATACAATAGATGCACATAAAAACACACAATCACACAAAATGAATAAAATGAGCTATAAGACAATGATGTAGATGAATGATGATATCACCAATGTGGGGTATGTACAAGGGATGAAATGATGATGTGAGAATTATATATAAGATATATATCTCATGTCATGGTGAAGGTCCAACCAAGTTTCAAAATGAGGGTCATGATGACCCCTCAAGAACTAGTGATCACAATGTATGCTTAAATACCTAGGAAGAGAATTTTTTAAATGTTGTGACCCTCCAGAAAAATGATTTTATTTGGGAAGGTGTGATATTGAGGCTTAGTAAAACCAATATGTAAATAAGGATGGCATGTAACTTGTGATTATAAAAGGAGACACATGTGTTAAAGAAGATTTGGGAGGGTATTATTGGGATAACAAGGATATGACTAGAATTGGGGATATATATGAACCGTGTTTGGATTAGCAATTCCAGAGAGCCCTCCAAAAAATAGTTTTTGACAAGACATGTCCCTTCCTTTAACTAAAGTATATATCTCACATTGTTCTCCCAATCTCAAAGATAGATTCCCACTATTGAGACCAGGGTTAAGGTTTTTTACCATGATGTCAAAAAACAATTTTCATTATGGTACTTGTCTAAGGTGATAGCAAATGGTTTTCATGATTTTAATTTTATTTTATTTTTGAATGATGGGGTGGGGAAACGAATGGGAAGAGTGGATGCAAGGTTCCCCATAGATGAAGGATAATGATACCTAGACTAGCTATAAAAGCACTTGGCATGCATAATGTTTATAGGATCATACAGTCCTTCTCCATCAAGCATGGCCAACTTATACACTCTTGATTGAAACTTGGAAATAATGACATAAGGACCCAACCAATTGGATTAAAATTCCCCTTCTTATCACATTATGCATTGTTATTTTTTATTAAGACTAAGTCACCAATTTTAAACTCCCTAGCTTGAATCTACTTATGGTGTTGGCCCTTCAATTTATTTTGATATGCTAGAAGGTGATCTAAGGCCTTTTATCTATTTTCATCAAGGAGTTCTAGTTCCTATAGTTTCTCTTGTCTGAGATTATGATCAGTAATGATGCCTCTAAGTGAGAGTTAGAGAGAAGGTAACTCCATTTCTACTAGAAATATTTGATTTAGCCCCATAGACCAAGGCATATAGAGTTACCCTGATAGGTGTGAAGACACTTGTTCGATAAGACCATAGTGTAGGATATCATTGGGTGTGCCAATTTCTTCTAGATTGATTGATGGTCTTATTCATAATATTGATGAGAGTCTTATTATTTGTCTCCACTTATCCATTACCTTGGGGATAATATGGGGAGGATAAATGCTATGTGATATGAAATGTCTGACATAGGGCCATTACTTATTGATTCTTGAATGATTTTCCATTATCTAAAATTAATTTAGTAGGTATACCAAAATGGAAAATAATTTGATTAAGAATAAACATGGACATTTGGATTCCTATTGTGTAAGTAAGAGGCATTAATTCGACCCATTTAGTAAAATACTTCATAGCCATGATAATGAATTTATGAGCATTTGATGACATAGGATTTATCTTGCCAATTAAATATAGGACCCATATGAAGAAAGGCCACAGACTCATAATAGGTTGTAAATATTTTGTAGGAGAATGAATGATGTTTCTATGCTTCTAACAAGCTACACATTTATTCACTTATGGGCAAGAATCACTGTCCATCATCAACCAATAATAGCTAGTCTGACTTATCTTTTTGGCTAGGGCCATTCCACTGATGTGCCCTCCACAGATACCATTATAGACTTATTTGATTGCCTAAAATACCTTCTTATATGTTATACACATAAATAGGGTACCATCATAGCTGCATTGATAAAGTTTGCTATCAAGGATTTGTATCAGGCAGTGGGATGGATAAAAGCTCTACATTGGTGGTAGTTAAGATTATGGGGAAGGATTTTTTCATGAGGGTACCTATACATATTATGGTACCACAGTAGACTCAAATCATTGATTGCATAGATTTGAAGTAGAGGAAATGATTGATAGGTCAAGATAATCAGGTGTTTAATCAATAAATTTCCTTTTAAGACATCTTTAAGGAGATCAATGAGCAAGCCAATAGTGGCAATAGAATCAACTTATTTATTGCTTCCTCGTGGAACCTGTTCAAATGTGATAGATTAGAAATTGGTCTTTAGTTAATCCATTAATTGTTTGTAAGGAAGAAAATTTTCATCCTTTATTTGAAATTTACTACTAGCCTATTTTATAATTAATTATGGGTTGTCAAATACTTGTAATTATTGGATGTTCTATTCAATATCTAGATGAAGTCCATCTATCAAAGATTCATAATCTAAAATATTATTAGTACATGGAAAGTAAAGGTAGAATGATTTTGGAATGAGATCAACCTAAGGGTGACCAAGAGGATGCCAGACATAGATCCATGGGTAGTAAATGAGCCATCAAAGTATAATTATCAGCTATCTACTTGCGAGGTATTCAAGATAGACTTGTTCAATAAATTGGTTATAATTGGCTTAGTTTTTTCTAAAGGTGCCTCAAATACTTGATCTTCAATGACCTATCCTTTTATAGGTATTATATTTATATACTCAATGTCAAATTCAATGAGTAACATTATCGATTCTGCTACTTGACCTATAACCATTTTCTTGGAAAATAAGTATTCTAATGGATCAACTCCTATGATGAGATGTATGTGATTATTAAGCATGTAATGTTGGAGCTTATATGATGCAAAAACTATAGCTAAACAAGCCTTTTCAATAGGAGTATAATTTAACTCATATGATGTCAATGTGTGACTGATGTAATATATAGATTGATCCTTACCTCAATCATTATGTTGTGCAAGGAGAGCACCAATGGTTCATGGATTTACCAAAATGTAAAGGAGCAAAGGCTTTCCTAGAATTGGTTATAATAAAATAGGTGGATTTTCCAATTATTGTTTTAATGTTTCAAAATCTTATTGGAATTCTTCATTCCAATGGAAGGTTGTCCCCTTCTTCAATAAATGAGTGAAGGTGTGACATTTACCATCTAACTGAGAGATAAATGCCATATGGGATTAATTTTTCCTTGAAGGTAATGAAACTCCTTGAGATTAAAAGGTGGGGCCATTTATGTAATTGCTCTAACTTGTGATGGGTCCACCTCAATGCCCCTTCTTGAGACTGTAAATCCCAATAATTTTGTTGAACTTACTCCAAAGACACACTATTTGGCATTTACCCTTACCTTATATTCTCATAATATTTTAAAGATTCCTTGAAGGACCACATGGTGCTTAGACTTTAAATGAGACTTCCCTAAGATATCATCGACATAATGTTCTAAAATGGCATTCATGATATCATTAATGATAACAATCATCGCCCGTTGATAAGTGGATCCTACATTCTTGAGGCTGAATGGCATGAATTGATAACAAAATGTCCCCCATGGAGTGATAAATTTAGTTTTATTTTGATTCTCATGGGCTATTTTGATCTGATTATACCCCAAAAATCCATTCATAAGGGAAAGCATTTCATATCTAGCTGTTGAATCCATGATCATGTCAATATTAGGGAGTGAGAAGTCATCTTTAGGACATGCCTTATTTATATGCCAAAAGTTAGTACATATATGGATTTTTCCTTATGGATTTGTTATAGGAACAATATTAGAGATCCAATTTGATTAATCAATTAGGCATATGAATTCAAATTCTATGAATTTTCATAATTCCTCCTTGACTAGAAACACCACCTTAGGATGCATCTTTCATAATTACTCTTTGATGGGCTTTGCATTTGGATTTATAACTAGGTGGTGTACCACTAATGATGGACCTAATCTTGGCATGCTAGTGTAGCTTCATTATAATATGTCCATAAATTCCTTTATCATCTCAATAAGGACTTCATGTTCTGTTATGATGAGGGATGCCCCCAATTTCACTATTTTGGGATGTTTATCATTTTTTATATTAAATTATATCACCTCCTCAATAAAATAGGGTGATTGATCTTGTAAATAAGGTGGTAATGAATTATTTAGAACATCAAAAGTAAAGAAACCTAGTAATTCAATATCTATAATAAAATAATATTTTGGCATGAAGGAGTTATATGAGAGTTCATCTGGTTATTTGAAAGGCTCTTATTCTTTGTAATATTCATCCTTGATTTGAGTATGTGATGTTTGGTGTTCCCCAAAATATGCTAATTGAAAAATATTAATAGAAAATCCCTTTTATATATTCTCTGGATGACATGAAATTTTTAGCTCCCATGTATTCTAAAATAGCCTCTTTATTTTGAAACATATCATTTTTGGGCTCATACTTCGATTCCCAATCTATTAGGGATGGATAATGGAGGGAGACATTGATGGTTGATATAGTGGTATCAAGGGAAAGATTGGTGTTAGTAAGCTCCTCAAAGTGACCATAGATAGATCATGTCTCAATGTCCTCATTGAGGAGAGATGAATCATTGGTCAAAAGATAACCCATAATGATGATGATTGAGTCATCATCATATAGTTTATACACTAAGAAATTTTTTTGTGGATGTTATTGAATGATGATAAGTTCTAGTCGACCTTGTTTTTGTATTCCCAATCTCTTTCCTTTGTACTGCATATTTTCCATCATCCTCTAGATTATAAGATAATGTTTCTTGGGAGAGAAATGCTTTACCATCTGGAATGAGCCAAAAATCATCTCCATATTCAATATACTCATCATAAAAAAAAATCCATCTCTTTAAAAAGCTATTGGGCCAAGTTGATACTTAACAGGGTTACTCTTCCTAGTACCTAGGGTAGATTTCCAATGTAGAATGTTTTGTACTTATACTCTCCACACCTTGTGGATGTGATACTTAGTCATATGACATCAAGATCTAATGGAGATGTGGATTCTAGTTTATTTGGAGAGATATAATTAGTAGTTTTTCATCTTAGGATGCTATTGTCAGTGCCAAGGTGAGGTGATGAACACTGATCCATATGATAGCTATAGAGATGGTCTATAAATCTAGGAATGGTAACTACATTCCTGAATGGGGGAACTTTAAAATATAATTTAAAGTGGATGTCACAACTTATGTTTCATGAATCCATGGTTTTCTAAGAAATATGTTATATGGTAATTCTACATCCACAACATGAACCAAAGTTTGATGAACTATAAGGCCCATCGCAGTAGGAAGATAGATAGTCCTAACTGATGGTCTCTTGTTATCATCATAAGCTTTGATAATTATTAAAAGGTGGCCAAAGAAATGTCTTAGAGTATCCTAGTTTCTTTGTAAAGTCTAGATTACACATGTTTAGTGTAGATCCTTTGTTAATGAGGACACATGATACTCAGTGATGGGAGAGGGTGACTTTAATGTATAATGGATAATTATGATATGGGCTAGTTGGGGTTAGTTCCCAAATACTAAAAGTAACTTGTTTTCATCAGGATAAATGTGCCACTAGTGCCTAAAATTGATTAGTATCTAGGTCACTAAGTACTTTTAAATCATTCATCACTGGATTAAATATTTCCCTATGTAATCTATATGTTTTTAGAAGTTCCATCAAGGATATTTAAGTAAGAGTCTTTTATAATTATTGAATGATGTCATAAGATTTATATGAATTGATTAAATCTTTCTTATGAAAATGAGGTGGAAGGATCTTGGGGGGATACCATGGGAATTACAATCTTATTGTATTAGGTGGTTACTATATAATCAATAATGGCCCTATTAATTTTCAATATGGGGGTGTAGACACTACAAAACCACACACACGGTCCTAGTTGTTAAAAGGCCTTAGGTTTCTCTTTAACCTCTTTTGACTACACCTTCAAGGTCAACAAACCTACCTCACCTAACCCATTTACCTAACCGAAAGTCAAGTTAGCCACATGACTAACTTAATTCACCTTTTCATTATTTTAACCTACCTTTTATTTACGTCCTCAACCAATGAGTGTTTGGTTGCACTACTTAGAATTTTATCATGAAAACCACATGCAAACCACTGCTTTGATTTTCTAAATATAGCTTTTCTAAATCTTATTGTGAGAATTTTCATGGAGAAACTATTTTTAGATGGCCTAATTACACCTTCACTTCCACCTCTTACTTATGCGTATAACACAGAGAGGCCTAGGAGGCCAAATCCATTTGAAATTGTTATCAAGAGAGTTATGTATCTAGAATCTCTTTTTGTAGGTCATTCAACATCCTCACCTTTATCAAGTGCCATTAGAGATCTTATTGAGATTTCACTCACTATCACCTCCCAACCAAGCTTTTAGGTATCATTACTCTATCAAAATCAACACAGATTCCACCAATAGGAAATCCATCTCAACCATCCACCCAACTGACTTATAGTAATACAATTATTTAATTTCTAGTATATACTTATCATATTTTTTTTCGTGATCATCCTAGCCCTAATCTACCTCTCAAAACTTACCCTCTGAATCCCATCAATTAGAAACATAATCCCAATTTCATTCTTAGTTTCAGTAACAGGTAATCAATGATGCTTACCTAATCAATGGTGGTTTGCCTCAACCAAAATTTTTTTAGTGACTGGGGATGGTTCTCCTTGACTGATGATGGTTAGATGACTGATGATGGTCACTTATGGCACCAAAAAGCAAAAAATTAATTACACCTACCTACACCTAACTAGATTTAGTTTTTTATGTCCCTACCTATTCATAGGCTTGTTTTAGATTTTTTTAAGAATACACTGGCCCTTTAGTTCTATTACCAATCATTTTATCACTAATTAAATCATTATTAGTATATTCTCTTAACAAGCATTCTTGTGTTCAATTTTAGTACCTTTTAATTATTGATGTAATTGTATTATTTATAGATTTGTGAACTTGATTGTTCTAAACATGTGGATTAATAGACACTAAGGAAGATCTTTCTTTTGTGATATAGCTTTCACTAGGCAATCCACCCAACTATTTATTTAATGAATGAGTTTGCTTTAGTGCTTTCTTATCTATAGGTCTTCCTCCCAAGCCAAAGAGGAGTTCTTCACAATCTTCTAATTTAGTGTGCACACAACCAAATAGGTTTTTTAACCATACCCATATTTAGTTTCTTTTATCTCTTCTCTAGAACTTATGTGAATATTTACATGAAACATTATGGCATGCCAAGTAGGACCTAGAGTCTTTACTAAAATTATCTTTGCATTTGTATGATATTATCTCTCTATCTATGATCATAATTAAAATTGAAATTTCTTTTGGGATTAAAATCAACTACATCTGTTGCTCACTTTTAACATTAGTTCACTTTTAATTAAAGTACAAAAATACTATTGTGGAACCAATTTAATTGCACACACTAGCCAAACCACTTTCATTAATCAAACATAAAATATATATTGGAATCACTTAAATATTAGCCAAGCCATGTATTGATTCTAATATAGATTCTTTTAAGCACTCAAACAACCTGAAACCAACAATAGACTGATTTTATATTACCTAATATACAGTCCAACTTCTATCAAAAACTAAGGCATAAGCCAAAAGTGAGATTAAAACTAACCTCTAGGATTAATGTACATCGTAGTGTGTCTCTTGATTGCCTTGATCATTTTCTTGTCTTCTTCTCATTTGAGTGGTGAGTTTGTTCTTGGTTTCTTTCCCCTTTTATTGTATGGGTCTTATTCCCTAGAAATGAAGATACCTAGTAGAGCATAACCTATCACTTAAATCAACCTATTCTACCTCCTCATCTATGGAATACATCTCTAAGGTAGAATATTCACCTCATCTATTTGATATTCCTATTTTTCCTTAGGTATTTCCTCATGGAGACATGGATTTTAATACCATTTTAGACAACAATATAGTTACCCTTCAACACTATCTTAACACCTCCCCTCACCATATCTTAGTTTCAACTCCACCTTGAGATCATCCTTATGGTATGCCATCCCACCTTATGAAGGGTATCCCTATTGATGTGATCACCACCCAACCTTTGACCACCCAAGAATCTTCATCTAACCCCTTTAATGCCATAATGGAAAACCAACCTATCCAACCAACTGCTACCCTAACACCTTCCACCCCTACAAGTGATTCTTCTACCTTCGGGACAACCCATCCATTAACACATCATGCTCCACTTATTATTGAAGCATCTACCACCAACACTACTAACCTCCCCTCTATCAAAACTAACCTATTGGTTAATATCCCTTTACCAAGCTTAGGGGTATATATCCCTTCTACCTCACCAACCATTATCATAAAGGTCACTACATCACTTCTTGTCACCAACCCAACTACCACCCATACCCAACCCATAGGAATCCCTCAATAGGTATCATTTACACCCATTCTAGATTACATCCCTAACCTACAAAGGTATGTACCCACTCCTCAAGCACTATCATCTACCTACCCTTGCATACCACCTATCCAGCCTTTAGCATCCACATTCAAAAATCTAACCTCTCAATCATCTAATAATTACCAATATGTTATGCAAGCTCCACCACTGTATCAACCTTACAATCCTTTTGGTGCGCCACCTCAAATTGAGTTTATGAATATGCTCATAAACAAGATGACAAACCTTGATTCATCCATTTTGAGGGATCATAAGATCCTATCCTATGATCATATTTGTAACAAAATTATTCAACCTTCTATCCCAATTAGACCTTACCCTCTTCAATGGTAGCTTCCAAAATTTACAAAATTTTAGATTAAAGAAGACCCCTAACAACACCTTATGTATTTAAAGCATGCATGTTATATGATTTCTTATGATTATTCCCTTCTCCTTTGTAACTTCCTCATTTCTTTATCCATCCCAACACTTGAGTGGTATACTACCCTCACTAAACATTCCATATTTTCTTTCACCCAACTAGCACAAGTCTTATTAGAGCACTTTTACATTAACATTTCTACTAATATCTCTATCGCCAACCTCTATCTATTAGGAAATTTGAGGATGAATCTATTTCCAACTTTGTCACTCATTGGAGAAGCTTTATTAATCAACTTTCATTTTCTTTGCCTCAACCTGAACTTATAAAACTTTTTGCTCAAACCTGTGCCAAAAGTATTTCATCTACATTGCATGCCCAAATATTTAGAACTTTTGATGAAAATTTTACCATGGACTAGAAGCTATAAAGTTGAGACATACATGAGGGTAAATTTAATTTATGAAACAATAAATCCAACTTGAATACCAATGAATCCTTTTCCTCCAAACTAGGCAACGAAGCCAATACTAGAACCAAGAGAAAGGGAACTATAAATGCAATTTTCCTTAAAACTGCCCCTCCACCTAATTTCAATCCACAAAACTATCCCAAATAAAACATAAAGAACCCAAACTAGAGAAACCAAAATAAATTCACTCCACTTGGAGAATATTATACCCCAGTTATGGAGAAGCTACTAAAAGCTAACCTTATACAACTTCTGCCCGTCAAACCTCCCTAATAGTTTAATTCTTCTCATATAGCACCTACTTGGTTCAATGAGAATGACCTTTGTGTTTTTCTTTAGGTAATTGTCCATGATGTCAACCGATGTAATAATTTCAAGAATGTTGTTCAGAATCTTATAGATATGGGGGAACTCATGTTGGATAATCCCAATACCCCTCAAAATCAAGCTCTTGACATCTTCAAGAAACATTTTCCCAACCATGACCCTATTAAAGCTGAGGACACAAAAGTTTAATAATCTCATGATGCCCACATGGTCAATATGGTCCTTAACACACTTCTCCATGGGGAGCCTATCATCCAACCTACCTATTTCTCTCTCACTTCACCTGTCAAAGTGTTAGAATCATCTTTTATTCCTTTAAAAGCACAAATGAAGGAGGTTCCCTTTTCCTTGGTTGTATTCATAGATGAATTAGAATCATCAACCACCCCTTTTGATAGATAACTTGAATAAACAACCATTCCTGACCTACCATCTCCCCTAACTATAGATCAAGCCACAACTATGGACATTGTGATCAAGGAAGCAAATTTTTCACAAACACCACTCAAAGAGAAGCCACCCAACCTAAACTTACTTCCCTTGCTTGAATAAATAGATAAGGCTATCAACATTCCTCCTTAACCCATAGGTTCCACTACCTAGGGCATAAAATTGGTATACAGACCTTTTTCTAAACTCATTTAAAAGTTAGATATGGTCACAAAACTAGACATGGATCAAGCCACTTTATGGAAACAACTAGGGTTTCCTTACATGAAAAAACCTAAACCTTCTAGCATGCGTCTAACCAACTAATCCATAATTTTGCCACCACATCTTAAACTAATTAGAACTTCTACCAACCCCTCACCTTCTTAGTCAACCAAAATAGCCACCTTTACAACCACCACATCACCAACCAAACCTTTCAATACTCTTGGTTCCTTCCCTTCTCAGATTTTAGTTGAGTCATCCTTGAAAGTTAAATTAACCTCACCCAATCCTATACCTAGGTCTCAACCCACACCAACCAAGAGGATGAAAACATTGAAGGGTTGCATGACTAAGACTTTACTTCCCTCTACCTTGCCCTCTATCTGAGGACCTTACCCTTCCACTTTGCTTAAAAAACAACCCCCTTTTAACATATGTCACCCACTATCATTGGTTATACTAACCCACTTATTATCTGATGCAGTAGTCCTTCTCAACTTACCAATATTCAGACCATCAAACCTAGCCACCCCAACTACGAACATACCCAAACTAAAACCATAAACCAAAAACACCACCTTACCCTAACCATCTCTTTAAAAACCTATTACCACTAACATGCCCATCTTACCAGTCAAAACCATGATCTATAAACCTTTCTTACCTCTAGAATAATTCTATATGACCATTATTCAAATGTTATTGCATACCTCCTAGATCACATTACCTCCTATTAGACCGTTCAATCCTCTTGGTTCGAAGCTAGCCTGGTATAATTACCATCAAATCTGTTGCTATTATATGACACTTGGGCATGACACAAAGGATTTTAAATCCCTCTATGCCATTATCTACTAACTCTATGATGAGAATGATCTTTTATTAGATTAACTTCCATCCATTCCTCTACCAAAACACCCAACAACTAGTCACCAACACATTTATAATCCTTGACTCTCACCTCAAAGTGATCCAAAGCCTATCCAACCTCATATCCCACCTTTATCCACTATACATACCATTAATGTGGCCACACAATAAGAAAAAGATAAAGGGAAGGCCAAAACATCTATTCCATGGGTATACCCACCAACTCATCCTCAACCAAACTAGATCCAAACCTCCATGTCTACATTTCTGCCTAAAGTTACTATCTTAGACACCTTAGAGGACAACCCCTTTGAATCCATCAAGAGGGTTATTATTAAATATATTCACTACACCCCAGCTAAGATGAGCCTTTATGAACTCATTTCCACCTCACCTCACCATCTTTAGGGTATGATCGAGGCTATGTAGGCCATTAAAGTCAGACTAGGGCATTCTCAACCTATAAAGGCCTTTATAGGTCCTCTCCAACTCTATACCCTTGATATCTTCAAGGACTCAAAGATACATTTTATCCATCTCAAGGAACTAGATTTCCCTCTTTTGATTACAACCCATATCAATGAAACCCACATGAAATGGGTTATGATCAATGGGGGAGCTAGTATCAACATCATCTCTTCCCATGCCTATCACCAACTCAAGCTACCGGATAATGTCATGTATAAAACTTCAACCATCCTTACATCCTTTAATGACACTATGACCACTACCTTGGGAATCATCATCCTTCATAATTGACTAGGACCTCATACACTTCTCAAACTCTTTTATGTGGTCAAAGGAAATTTCTAATACAATGTTTTACTAGGAAGACCTTGGATCTATGCCATTGGTTGTGTAGCTTCCACCCTCAATCATTACATCAAGTTTAAACATGAAGGTCAAGTTGTTACCATACAAGCTGACCCTAGCCCTTTTTTAAACCTAATAACATTCTTTTAACTCTATCTAAAGCACCACAAATGACCACCACCAAGCCCTCACCCATGGAAGCCAAAGCCATTACTTTCTCTTTCATTGAGGCATCTACCAATTGGTCTTTTCCCATGGACTACATACCCATGATTGATCCTTTAAAACCCACCTTTCAATGACTTATCCTTAGAAAATACTGCCTCCTCACCCTTGACACCTTCAAAACTCCCCAAAAATATGTAAAGATCAACCACCAACTAGGTTATGATCCTGATGTTAGAGATTTACCCCCTTGGGGCCTCTAAAATATCAAACCCACTTTATATATGGGGGAATTGATAATCCACTTAATGTTTTTGCCACTCCCTCTCCACCTCAACCATTCATTTCCAACTTTTCTTAATTGGACAACCCAGACTTCACCAAGCTATACCTCCATAGGTGTGACTAGAAGTGATTTGGCTTAGGATAGTATGATCATGGCCCACACATATTAATCTCAATTGTGACCTATAAGCCCCACAAAAAACATGGCCTTGTCTTTATTCTACCTAATAAGATGAAATCCAAATAGCCTACCGCTACCATTATTGAAGAAGATACCCCTTCCTCACCAACACCCCCTCCACTTGAGGGTTAAGATGAGGTCATCATCCCACTTAATTTTTTTTTCCATCAACATGATTACCCTCAGCTCCTTAACTTATCAAAAGGAAGGGGAACCTCAAGAGGGAGACTCTCTTACCATTCACACTTTCTAGTGCAAGGATGATGATTCTTTTCTCACCTACCTTGGTGCACCTAATTCCTCCATCCATAAATCCTTACCTCTAAAGACCTAAACTATGTTGAATGAACATACTATGGATATTTAAATAGGCACTTCGAACAACCCCCATATTGTAAAACTAGGCCAAACTCTCACCCCTAAGGAATTACAAGACCCCTCTACCTTCCTCCAAGACCATAGTATTTCATTTACCTCATCATATGCCAACATGCCCGATATTGACCCAGACATTACCACCCATAACATTGTGACTAATCATGATGTCAAGATAATTAGATATAAACTCTATTGAATGCATCCTTGTATATCTCTTCCTGTCAAAGAAGAGCTCTAATGCCTCCTTTTTGTTAACTTCATTTAACCCATTGATTATCTGGAGTGGGTTTAAAACATCATGCCTATCACTAAAACCATTAGGGGACTATATGACCTCGTGACTTTCATGACCTCAACCTCACCTTCCCAAAGGATGACTTTCCTCTACCTAACATTAACTAACTTATTGATCTTATGGTAGGCCATGAGATGTTGTCACTCATGGATAAATTCTTAGGTTATAATCAAATTCTGATTGCCCCTGAAGATTAGCACAAGACTGACTATATCATCCCATGGGGTAATTTATATTACCAAGTCATGCCCTTTAGTTTTAAAAATGTTGGTGCAGTCTACCAACATGCCATGACCTATGTTTTTCATGACCTTATCCCTACAATCATTGAAGACTATGTCGATGACCTTCTTAGAAACTCCAAACATCACAAAGACTACTTTGTCATTTTCAAGATTATCTTTGAGTGACTTATCCATTATCATGTCTACCTTAATCCCAAAAAATGTGTTATTGGGGTCTTATCTAAAAAAATTCTAGGTTTCATCATTTCCCTTTTAGGAATCTAGGTTGATTTCGCGAAAATTAAATACATCCTCGAGATGCTACCTCCAACCAATCTTAAGCAACTCCATAGTTTACAGGGGAAGATCCAATCCATTCATTGCTTCATCTCCAAGCTCACTAATTAGATTCAACCCTTCCACCAACTCTTGAAAAAGGACATCTCTTTCAAGTAGAATGTTGGTTATAAAAAGGCATTCGATGCACTCAAAGAGTACCTTTTATCTCCACTTGTCTTCACACCTCTTAAGGATATCTAATGCTTTTACCTTTATATATCTATCACTGACCATTCCTTAGGGGAAATTCTTTTCCATCAAGATAAAAAATGCACAGATCAAGCCATCTATTACATTAGCCACACACTTGTTGATTATGAGACTTAATACACACATATTGAGAAATTATGTTTGGCTCTAATCTTTATGGCCACCAAACTTCACCACTACCTTCTTAACCAATTTTTTTTTTCATAAATAATACAGACTAATTGGATAATGTAGCCCTAAAAAACAACCAACCTCCTCCTTTTGAATTTCTAAATGAACCTATCAAAAGCTTCTCTCATGTGGATTTCACCAATCAAATAACCATGTTTTTTTATGGTTCCAAATGTAAGTGTGGTGGGGGAGATGATATCATTGTTATCCCCCTTATCAGTGAACCTCTTCCTTTATCATTTAAACACAACTTCAAATGTACCAGCAATATGGCTGAATATGAATCTATAGAAATAGGTCTCTATAATTTTATTAGGCTTGGGAGTCAAAATGATCAACATCTTCGGTGACTCTCAACTTGTGGTTAATCAAGTCAGTGGCATTTACCAGTGTAGGAATGAGATTTTACAATTATAAAGATAGTTGGTCACAAAACTCTTGACATCATTTTATCACTACCAAATTCAAACCACCCCATGATCTACCAACACCATGGCTTATCTTCCCTCTCAGATCCTGTTAGCACCATTAGACTCCAAACTTTCAATCATTTTCCATCACCTCATTTAACCAACCATATTTAGTGTGGAATATATTCTTCTTAACCTTTGGTATTAACAAACCTTTGACTACACTCACTTTGGAATATTTCCCTCTATCCTCTCTAGGAATGCCAATCAGGCATTTATTTAGAGCACCTCTCATTATACCATTATGGGAGGAATAATTTACAAACGTAGTTTTGATGGCCTCATATTACATTGCCTCCATGGTCTAGAATCCTCTCATGCTATCAAAGAAATGCATGCTTATATCTATGGAGGCCACTTTAGTGGAATAATTATGGCTAAGTTCATCCTCCACCTCATCCATTACTAGCCTACCCTTAACCAAGATTATTGTGATTATGTGAAAAACAGTGTCAAGTGTCAACAACACACTAATTTAAATCATGCACCCAACAATAGCCTTCACATTTCCATGAACTGTTGGCCCTTGTCATAATGGGGTCTAGACCTTATTGGTGAAACTAACCCCCACTCTTCACAATGGCATCACTCTATCATCACTATAATTGAATATTTCACCAAATAGGTGGAGGCTACTTCTCTTATCTTGATAAAAGCTAAAAAGATTGTCAAATTTATCACCCATCATATCATCTAATATTTTGATGTTCCTCAGAAGATCATCTATGATAATGGAAAATCCTTTAAAAACAAACAAGTTCAAGGTATTAATGATGTATGTGGTATTAAACTGATCTATTCTTCACCTTATCGCCCACAAGCAAATGGACAAGTAGAGAGCTATAATAAAACCCTTAACAACATGCTTACCAAAATGGTCAATACCTTAGGATGGGATTGGCACTTTCACATCCCTTTTGCCTTATGGTCATATTGCACTAGCATCCATAACCCTATGGGTGCTACACCTTTTTCTCTCATGCTTAGAGCTGAGGATATATTACCTCTTGAAATCTAAATACCTTATCTTTGCATATCTTTGCACAATCTTATTGTAGATGACAATTATCATCAAGAAAATTTAGCCAATTTGATCTACTTGATGAGTGTTGTTTGGCTGCTCTTTCCCATATATATGTCTATAAAGGATTAATAAAGTGTGCTTATAACAAACACATAAAAGTGTGAGAGTTTAATATTGGATATCTCATCCTCAAGGAAAATCAACATGTAACTAATATGGTGAAAAGAAAAAGGGGAAATTTTACTTTCAATTGGCTTGGACCCTACACCATAACCCATAAGTATGGATCATGAGCTTATCATTTGTCCTCTAAAAAAGGAAAATTGGAACCTAAGCCTCTCAATGCTTTGCATATGTGTTCCTTCTATTGTTAAATAAAGGATCATAATCATCATCTATCTAACTTAATCTCATCTCTTATAACCACATTCATTTCCTTCTTAGGGGAAACTAATTATAAATGAAACATGTGATTATCCATCACAATCATAGCCAAATATTGAATTTTGGGTACCATGGCTCTATCCATGGTATGATTCTCATAGAAATTCCAATCTCTTTTAGATCGATTCTTATGGTTATTGTCATCTATACCCCTTTTTCAATTATTGAACCTTTGTGTCAACTTAGTCTTGCCTTCATAAAGATAATCCCTTGATCATGTATAAGCAAGTCTATGTTAGGAAAAATTAATATCAAAATTCAAAAACAAATCATGGGTCACCCCTATCATTTACAAACTACTCCTTTGAAGGATAGTTATTTAATAATCAACTAAAATTGTAAAACATAAGGTGGAGTGCACCCTTGAAAGATAGCTATAAAAAACATTTGAACTAAGCTTATAAACTTAGACCCCTCCCTTGAAGTATGGTTGAGTAAAGAATTTTTCAAAGCTAGAAATTTCTTAGAAGCTTCCCACATTGATTAGCTTCCCCAACCTTAAAGAAAATTCAAATTAGCAAAAACCCCTCAATAAAAGCAAGTAATTAGAAATCTGCAATCAAATGTCATAAAAGCAATAATATTATAAGGCCACAATTGACCCTCTTTATTAGAGTTCCCACATTGATCAATATACACTTTATATATGAGCATTGACTTATTTACACCGCCTCTTTGGAAGGCTACATAAAAGGCATGCTAGTCTTACTAATGGTTCCAGTTTCACCCATTATCCCTCCATATATCATATGGATGGGGCTATGAGATTATTTGACACAATGAGATCATGATACCTATTTATCAACCGAAGCATGCTAATTCAAATCATTTAATATTCTTACTTTCACTAAGCTAGTCCAACTGCAGGTTTCATTTTTGGTGCTTACCAATGAAGAGGCATCACATTCCTTTTTCTTATAATCCTCATCAATTTCTTAAACATCTAGTTTTTTATTTACTTCATGTATTCTTATCTTTAACCATATTCACATTATTATCTCTATGATCATAAATAACAACTGTCAAATCAAAAGAGTGAACATTGTCAACTATGTCTACAAGAAACATCATCTATCTATCTTTGAGTAAAATGTAAGGAAAACATATAAAAACATATCCTCAACATCATCCTATCCATTAACCATCATGAAATCATATGAGCATATAATCATACCATTACACTATCATAAGCACAAATCAAACTAATGATCAAGATATCAATCCATATACCATCTATCACTCTATCCATTTACCATGACATTAACACGATTCATATTATAAGCATAAAATCATGACAAACACATAAACATTATCATGAACAAAGATATTACATTATCACATTACATACATCCATCAACAACAAATACTTTCACATCCATGAACAAAATTAGGGCATCCTAGATATCTTTTTAAACATCACATGCCTAATGTACCAAGTCAAACATCTCATAAAAAATTCAATCATAAACATGAACACCATAAAACATAAACATACATCAATCATAAGTATAAAAATCATATATAACACCATCATCCATAGCCGTCTATATAAATCATGTCGTCTTAAAATAATATAGATAATAATGTATGGGCTCTCTCTTAATATATACATCTTGTTACATCAACACGTAGGCTAGTATCAAAATGGTGTATACCTATCATTACTAATATGTCAAAACACTCTTGTAAAAGATCATAGAGCACCTACACTTGCACATTCCCCCAAACCACTACCACTCACCCCCCTGTACCTAAAATTGTATCCCCATCTGGTGGTGTTCCTCCTAGGATACCTGCCTGGGGACCCGCTATAAAATACCACTATCCTAGAGTCATGAGAGTTGGTTCACCTACTAAGTTAACCATGTACTCCACCCATCTTATCTCTATCAAGCATTGAGTCAACACTATGGTCTCATAATATCTCAACTCCTAAATCATGGAAAAATATCAAGCTTGAGGAACAAAACAAGCTTGTGCTACTGCTAGCCCTCCACCTTATCTCAGATCACCTCTCTCCTATGTAACCATGGCAAGGGTAGGATGTGTCTATTCCATCTCAACTATCAATGCCTAAACCTAACCTTGCAAGGTTTCCACTTGACCCTGCTATAGTGAGTGATGTTGCTTCCTCTCCATCTCCCTATCTTAGTGCTCCTATTAGATCAATATGCATCACCTATTGGCCCTTATGATACCATATACAGTCTATTATGGCATATCTACCCTACTACCAAGATGCATATCCATCAACAACATTTACATCATTAATGGGATATCTCATTAGTAGCTCCTCATAATCTAGCACAACATCCTATAGTTGTGGCTTAGGAAGTAAGAACTCAGCCTCCTCTCTCCTATACATAGGAATGTCAATCAAAATCCCCTATACCAAACCAAAAGACCCCCACACCTAGTTGAATGGGATCATCTCCATCTCAATTTTGAATCTAACATAGATCTACCACCATCTTTTTAGCCCTAGGGAGTGATACCTATATCTAATATACTATAGCCATCCAACATATGGTCACCATATCACACCTCCTATCACCAACCCTTCCAAACCATCATAGAACCACTCAATATATCTATATCCTCCACCTACCCTTGTCATGGTTCCACCTTTCCTCTAACATAAAAAGCCCACTATATAATCAGTTGATAGATAACCCTTCACTAGTAGCTCCAAGGGTCTCATCACTTTAATGTGCTTAAATTCCTAATAGTGAGGAATGAAGCTGACAATGGTCCCATACCATTTGTGTGATAAGAATACCTAAATATCTTAGTATATTCATATTCATAAAATTGGGTTCCACCTAAATATGGACCTCCCTAGTAACATCTCCACTAAAACACCAAACAAAACATGTGGAAACCCCCCTTCCACTAAATCAAGTAGCATAGAACTTGTCAAAGCCATCATCATCATTATAATCAGTAATATATCCTCAAAAACCATCTAGTATAATGGATGATAACTAAATCCACCTACGTGAAACTACACATGAATGTGATCCTCACCACATATCATCTCCATGTATAAGTCTATCTCATCACTCTTTATCTGATAGACTACATATCTTGAAATTATTATATGAGTGATCCTATGCACATCCTCTATAAGGATAGTGATCTCTCTAGTAGGTAGCCAAAAGGTATTCATCGCAGGGTCCCATCTCTCAATGAACATGATGATCATCATAAGATCTTGGGGTAGGTGATGATAATGGTTCATCACACCTAATTCAATGGCCTCCATATGCTTCCACTTATTATTAGTCATGGTGTCCAAAATCTCTACAAAAAGTATGGGAACTTGGGCCCTCAAGTGAATCTATTCATGAGCCTATAAGAGCAACATACAAAAAACATGCATACTTAGTTTCCTACATAACATTAAGTACTAACTCATGCCTTAACCTATAACAATTCACCCAATTACATCCCTTTATTAAAACCACACCTATTATATCCCCTATCTCCTTAAAACTTATTAGTTAAGATAATACTCACCTTGATAAATAACTATCCTACAAACTCTACCCTCATCAAGTAAAATCTCCAAAACTTAAAATATTTTCAACAAACACCTTTGAAATCAAAACTAACCACTTTTTAACTAGTCCTCTGATCAATGCTAGTCAAGAAGAACCATCATTGATCTCTTAGGATTGGTTATCCTCCTTGGGGTCGACTGGTCCCAGTCAAGAAGAATCATCACTTGTCACTGTCTCCACCCAAACCATGGAGGGAATCAAGCTAAGAACCCCTATTACAACCCTATCCCACTCATAAATTACCTAAAATGATTTAAATACAACACAATTATTAAACTACACCCTACCCCAACCTAATTTATAAACCCACCCCCACTAATCCTTGATTACCACCATAATTTTACCTAAACTCTGTCAAAACCTACCTAGGGATTTCAAAAGTAGCTATCCAAAATATCTAAATCCCTTATATATTTTTAAAATCAACCCTATCTATAAATTTGAAATAACCCCTACCTCATTTCATGATCACTGGTGTGGCCATAGGCCTTATTCCACCACTCTACCATGTCTTCAACCACCATACATCAGCTCTATTCTCACTCAGGCAAGCCAACCAACCACACACTTCTACTTCAATGATGTCATCACACCAACCACCAAATATGCACTATTCACCCAAAACACAAATTTAAAAGTCAAATGTGAAAAAATGATTCACCTTTTTCACTTTTTACCTTCTAACTTTTTATGGTTTTACCCTAACTATCACCGATCAAGGTGACTAATACCAGTCGACCCTTGGGACACCCCCTAACCATTAGTGGTTAGAGTCCCCATTCCCCTTTATAAAATTTTATGAAATCTCACCTAGGTGCTCAAAGTTTTATCTGCCTGTACTAGAAGAACTACAATTGAATTGACATTTTTGTTGGATATTATGTCCATGAAACTATGTAGGTAATATCCACATATCTCATGCACATGGAGTCAACTCAACCACTCCCACCAACTCGACCACCTTGTCACCTTTTCATTTATATATTTTGGCCCATTTGGCACATAATTTTATGATACTTTTGGCCTATTCCTTTTTATCATGATGATGATATTTCCATGTTGACCTTTTAAATTTTATGCCACCTCATGCATACCAACCTGCTTGTGTCTCATTAGGAGCACTTCCTACCTTAGATACCCATGACACTTGACCCATTTGTGTTTTCCCTAGGGACACTTCCTACTTTAGATACCCACTAAAAATATATAAATCACTTATGAGATGTGCATCTACAAGTATTGCCAACTACCACACTAACAGGTGGTCATATGATTCACTTGTCACTTATCTTACTTAGCACCGACCCTTATTTAAAACAAAATTGGAAATTTTAGTCTTTGCATGATCTTGGATATTACACCTTTTATCACATTTTACATGCAATTTTGCATCTCAAATGCCTAACCATTCTTTTATCACCTACCTCATGACCCACCATCTACCCATTATCCAACCCATACCCATTTTAGTCTCACCTCACCAACTCCCAGTTTGAGGGGGAACACATCCTCCTACTTTGAGGGAAACCAAACCTTGATCCATTATCTTTTTTTTTTTTTTTTATCATTCACACAAGTTTAATAATAAAACATGCAAAATATAAACACTATAAAATTACAAACATGGTCTTACTTGTTAAAATTCCTTGGTTTTCTCTTTAACATATTTTGACTAAACCTACAAGGTCAAAAAACTTGCATAACCTAACCCACTTACCTAACTTAGAGTCAAGTTAGCCAGTTTACTAGCTTAATTAACATTTTCACCATTTTAACCCAATTTTCCCTAGGTTCTCGATCGATTATAGTTAGGGTGACCGATGATGGTCACCCTGACTGGTGATAGTTAGGTCTCACCGCCTGGACTTTTAGAATGCAAGCCACATATAAACTACCACTTTGATTTTATAAATATATCTCATATAAATCTTTTTTAGATCCTTTTCATGGATAAATTATACTTAGACAGCCTAATTATAACTTCACTTCCACTTTTTACTTGTGTCTATAAGTTAGAGAGGCCTAGGAGGCCAAATCCATCTATAATTGTTATCAAGAGCTTTGTGTATCTAAAATCTCATTTTGTAGGTTAATCAACATCATCAGCATTATAAAGTGCCATCAACCATCTTATTGGGAGTTGACTCACTATTGCCTCTCAACCAAGCTTTTAAGTACCATTACTCTAGTAGAATCAACCCAAATTCTACCAATAAGTAATCCATCTCAACCATCCACCCAACCACCTTCTGATAAGATAAATATTTTATTTTTAGTATCTATTTATCATATTTATATTTCAATATCAACTTATCCCTTTTCTACCTCTAAAATTACCCTTTAATTCTCATCAATCAACAACACCAACCCTAATTCCATTCCTAATTCTACTGATAGGCAATCGATGATGGCTACTTGATCGGTGATGATTTATCCCCATTGATGGTTAGGTAATAAATCATCATTCTCCTTGACTAGTGATGGTTAGATAACTGGCAATGGTCACCTATGAGCCAATAAATAATAAATTGATAGCTTTACCCAACCAAATCTAGTTTTATATATCCCTGTCTATTTATAGGCTTTTTAAAGATTTTTCGAAGCATACCCCAACCCCTTAGCATTAGTACTAATAAATTTATCACTTATTAGATCATTTATTTTATATTTTCCTAACAAACATTCTTATGTTCAATTTTAGTACCTTTTGATTATTGATGCAAGTACCATCTTTCCAATTTTGTGAACTGGATTGTTTAAAACATGTAGATAAATATCCCCTAAGGAATCTCTCACTTCTGGGATCTATCTATCACTAAGAAATACACCCATCTATCTATTTGATGAATGATTTTGCTTTAGTGCTTTCTTATCTGTAGGTCTTCCTCCCAAGCCAAAGATGAGATCTTCACAATATTTTGATTCAATGCATGCACAACCAAACAAGTTTTTCAGCCGTACCCATATTGATTTTATTTTCTCTCTTATTTATAACTTAGGTGAAAATTTACATGAAATTTGGGGATGAATGTGTAGTGAAATTTTTAATTTTATAAATTTTGATGGTATTAATGTAATGGTAAAGGACATTATGATAATTAGTAAGATT
>JARHVA010005044.1:132500-142500 GCA_037957365.1 Torreya grandis | reverse complement strand
CTATATTATTGAGTGATTAGGATAATCTCTAAGGAGGGTTAGGATATTCTCTGCAACTCCTTTCGAGGGGGCCCTTCCTCACTAAAAACTAAGTTCTAATCCTTTTCTAAGAGATTTACAAGAGCTTCTTACTGAATCAATTTTCACATTACTAAAATCTGTAGCAATTACACATTGTTATAGAAGATTACAATATTAAAAATACAATACGTTCTATAATTCTACTACTATGTTATCATCTAATCACTCTTAAATTGATTTCTACTCTACCATTAAATAGAAAAGGTAGTTTATTAGCTTATAACCAAAAACACTAAAGTAGGGAAAAATAGAAATACTTAAGAACTACCCCAGTCAATATTCAAGTGGTTAGTAACTAAATTTACTTGTTTTAAGCCTGATTGGGTTAAGGACAATGTATATTATTTCATTGTCTTAATTTTTTGGTCTCCTTTTCACTGTACTTATCTTTCTCATTTTTTGTAACACATCCAATTTTCCTTGTATGTGGGGAGTTCATACAATAGCTATGGTCCTTTCTAATAATTCATTTAGTTTCAAGATAGTTGGATGTGTCCTTAAATTATGATCACAATAATCATTCGGTTCAATGTATAGGCTACAGGAAATATGTAGGGGTAAGCCTACAATTACTACCAAAAATCTATAGTGTCTATAGGTAGCTTTTAGGTGGAAGCCTATGGTTACTATGGGTAATTTGTAGTGGCTTTAGGTAGATTAATGGTGGAATCCTACAATTATTGTGGCCACCCTGCAGTGACTATGGGTAACCTGTAGGTGGAAGCCTACAATTTTAATGGGTAGCCTGTAAGTGTTGTCCCTAAAACATATTCATGTAGCCTTATGTTACCCTTCAATTTTTTGATAAATAAAGTCTATATATGTATAATATAATAAAAAAAAGCATCAGTAGTTCATAGCGCGCATGCACACACACACACACACACACACACACACACACACACACACACATTTGTGCACACACAAAATCATAAATTCATTCATTCATTTGTATGAGTCATGGATGGTTATGGGGATTTACATAGAAAAAGATATATACTAGGTATGGATTAGGCTATGAAATAGAGCAATTAGTGGCCTCATCACACCCTCTTACTTAAGCTCTTTCTTGACCTAGAGAAAACCTTGGTTAAATTTTAAAACCAAATTTTAAAAAAAGATCTAGGGGCTCAGTGAAGCCTAACCCTTCAAGGATATAGAAGCCTTTAACATCATCAATGTTTTCCCATATTTTCTTCTCAACCTCTCTATCAGCTAGGACATTTCCCTCCCAGTCAAGGATTGGGAACCAAAACAAAGGAGGTTAAAAAATTAATCCCAACCATTTTACCCTTCTCCTCTTGTAAAGCTCAATATACATGTATACCATGTTTATGTCCTCTGTAAGTTTAGGAGTGGAATAGGGTTCCTTTATTTTTAAAGCATTAGAGAGTTTTTCCCATTTATGAGAACATGAAAGAAAAATTTGCTTTCCATATCCTTCCATAAGACTCAAATAATGATTCTAAACTTCTACTTATTTCCTTATAACCCATGCTTGTGGAGTACCTATTGTCATGAAGGAGATCCATTCTTATATTACAACATATGAAATACTCGATTCACTTCTAATCATTAGGGTTGCTTCTTTTTAATTTTTTTGTTACTCCACCTATTTCCTTCTTGTTTCATTAAGGATATATGAATAAAGTGCATTCAAATGGACATCACCCAAGTATATGTTTGGATTCCAATCTACATCACTGGGTATAACATATTCATGTATGTAAAACTCACTTAACTATGTTTGGAGATCAGGGTTAGCATGTCTATAAACTTCAAAAAAAGATTTAGGGTCACAAACCATGTAGGACTGATAATTATAGATCCTATCATATTTGAATTTAATCCATGTCTCTTCTAAGTAGACAACATACACCCTAGAAGGTGATCTACAATCCATTAAAATTTCAATGGTTTCATGTATTTTTATTAATCTTTTCCTTTAGATACTTGATCCTAGTTTTATCCATTTCTACTCTTTCTTTTAATTCATCTTGTTGTTTTCTTGTTTCAACATATACCTTAAATATTTGAACCAACTCCTTGTAGTAAGTTTAATCATCACTAAATTTAATTTTAAGAAAATTTTGGAGGCCATTAGTTTTTAAAGGCATGGCAACTGAAAAATCCACATTAACTTCTTTTGTTTTAGGTGTTTTGTAGTGGGAAAAAGAGGAGGAAATCTATTTTAGAAAGGTACCAAAGCTAGAGCATAAAATTTTGTAGGTGCTTCTGAGGGTATATTAATGCTATCTATGGGAAAGGTTGATGGGTATACCCTATCAAGAGGTCTACTTCTCCTTGATAGAGAGGGTTTGGTTTCTTCAATTTTCTTCTTCTTTTTAGTAGTGGTGGCTAGTGAAAGTTGTTCTTCCTATGTAGCATTTGATGGAAGAACTTCCTCTTGACTTGAAGGAACAATGGTAGAAGAATTAAGCTTTGGTGAGGAGATATTTGGAATAGTGGGAGAAGGAATATTCTTCTCAACTTGTGTGGGCAGACTTTCCTCCTTTGTGTCATTAGGAGGTAGGACTAGTTTCCTTCTCCTTCTTTTGCCCATACGAATTTTAGATATATCTTCAGTAGGTATGGGTTGTCTAATAGCACTAATGCCAATAGTATATTCTTTTGAAATATATTGGGCATGCTCCTTAGGAAATTATTCCTCATTGTTTCCTTCCTCTTGTTAAGGTTCAACATTCCCTAAGGTTAATAATTATTCTCAATTAAGGTTAGGTCTAAAAGTGTTTATTACATGTTTGGTTATCAACCATATTAGGCCATGATGAGATAGGGCTTTCTTAATATCCTTTTGGTACTCTTTGGACATCCTTTTTATAATATTCCATAGGTGATTTAAAACATTAATGTTCTTATCATGTCTTAAGTAATTCAGAAATTTAAACCAAAGAGTATAAACTAGAGAGTACCTTCCTTCACAGGTCATATATCTAATGATGTATGAGGTTATTTCCTTCTAAGGTATAGGTAGGATGAATCTCTCCACACCACTTTTATTTATAACTATCCTTTCATCCCCTTAATAGAACTATTTTTTGGATTCTTGACCATTGGGTTTATCTTGCCAGTTCTCCCCTATACTCAATATCGTAGTCATCTAGCTTACCAGTTATTCAGTAACTAGGAATGTGATACCATGCAAAATAGATTTCTCTCCTGTAAAGGATCCTAAAAATTCCCTAACAGGAGGTTCTAAGAAATTTTTTAGCTTATCAAAATAAGTGGACCATCCAACTCTATTCAAGGCAACCCAGATGGCTAGGTCTCTTTGAAGTTGCCTATGATCTATGGGTTCCCTTCTCGCAACTAATCATCTCATTCTACTAAGTTTAGCTATCTGTCAATCCTTTAAACTGGTAATTGGAAACACACTCTATTTGGATTCTAAAATTCTACCTATAGAAAATTTTGGTTTGTTCAATAATAGTGGTTTTTGGTTGCAAGTTGGAGGTTACAGGTTACAAGTTATGGCATGCTTTGACTTTGCATGAATGGTTGTACTTGTAAGGGAAAATAATGAAAGTGATTATTTTCCATATAGGTTATTATTGTATCATTATGGAATCTAATACCACATGTATGGATCTCTTAATGCATGGTATTAATTCACATAGCATTCTCCCTCTCCCATGTGAGCCATCACTTGTCCCCAAGTGACGTGGAATGAGTAGGATGAAAAATATAGGATGGGGTCATGATTAGGGATATAAGTATTGGTTAAGATTTCATCATGTGGATTTAAGTGTGAGTTGAGATGTATTATTGAATGGCATGTCAGTGATTTAATATGATTCTAAATATAATACATTCTATATTAAAACAATAAATACTTTTCTAGGATCAACATATACATCATACCCTTTTAACAGTTCACCTAGGGTTATGCTAAGGATTTGCATGTGAGTGTTTACATACGAGTGGTTAACATAATGCAATGATTTTAATGGTACTTATAACTAGAATGTAGTGGGACCCTTTGAGTGATTATGAGATTAGAAGATGTTAGGCATTTATGGTGCCCTCAGATCACTTACATGTAATCATGATAGCCTACATAAAACTAGAATAGGGGTCTTGGAGTTGGATGAGAGATTATTTCCCTCCTACAATAATGTGCTTATTATAGATCTATTTTATCCATGTTAGGTGTTTTATGAACATGGAAGAGGTTAATAGAGGGTGTTATTGCTTGTGATCTTCCTCTGCATGAGATTACTAATGATTTATCTTTATGTTGTCTAAATTTTTATGGATTCTATGCCTAGTGAACTTTTAATTTTTATTTAGGGGTAGGCCTGAGCAAGGTTTTTACTTATTTTCTCTAATATTAATTCACTCATCCTCTAGCTTGTATGGTGTGCTCCATGTATTACTCAAAATCTCATAGCCAATGCCATAGTTTAGAGTTTGTGAAGAAATATCCTACATGTGCTTAGATAGGTGTTAAGGTGTACCTATAGCAACCAAAGATGGTGCCCATAACAACTAAAGGAAAACCTTCATTGACAAAAGTGTATGTAGCAATGCTGAGGGAGGTGCCTATAGTAGCCATAGAATAGTTCATGGAAATTGGAGGAATATGAATAGTTTTGCTTAGAATGACTGTTTAATTTTTATTTTATTTTTACCCCTAAATAACTAGTAAGGTAGTTTTATATTTAGACCCATTTAATAGTTGTGGATAGATAGTAAGCTAGTTTTCTACCTAGAGACTACCAAAAATGCCCAAAAAGGGTTTTCATTGTTGGGTTTTTTATTGAATCTAACCACTGTCTATAGTAGAATGTTTATTTTGGGTCCTTACCAAGTCACCAGTGACGTTGATTGGTCAAGGACCAAGTGAATGTCTCAGTCTTTGTGCTAGAGGAGGGATATGATGTCCTCATCTTTTTCTTCATAAATGTGTTGTCCAGTTATCCTAAGTGAAACATCATGTTGATCTAGCACATCATTTTACCCATTTTTCAATTACATGTGTATACACTTGGTAAACTCCTTATGAGTGAGTGACCTTTTATACAACTTTAGTCTATGGTTATTGACCAATAGATGAAACAATACCAAATCAATGGTTTGGATTTTCACTACTCCATTGTCATAAACATGCTCAATCTCAAATAGACCAAGCCATCTAGTCTAGAGTTTGCTCTTGTGATCCTTATATTTTTAGGAAAGGGCCCAATATTATGTATTAAATTTATTGTTCTTAATGTACCTATCATGCCATCTAATCCACTAGTACTATGTAAGTTCTATGTTATATAATGCATGTTGTCTGTATTCATCTAAGGTATTCAATTGCATAAGCCTTTGTTTCTATTCTTTAGATGTAGCCATCCCAAGTGCTAGTGATGTTTGTAAGGTCTTGTGATCAAATTCAATTACCATGATAGGTTTCTTCCCATAGAATAACTCATATGAGGTGAAGCCTGAAGTATACTTCCACATGATTTTATAAGTCCAAATAGCTTCAGGAAGTCTAGCCTCCCAATCCTTATAGGGAATACTAATAGTCTTGGTCAAAATATTTTTTAACTCCCTATTGGTGATTTTCTACTATCCATTAGACTGTGGATGATATGAAGTTGATTTCTTATGCCTAATCTCATATTATTAGACCAAAGTAGTAATTAAACTAGCAATGAGTTTAGGTCCTTGATCAGTGACTATTTCTCATGGCACACTATATCTTGTGAATATTTCTTCATAGATTAAAGTTTCCACCTTCTCATACCTAGCATGTGTAAGAGAATTTACTTCAACCCATTTAATGACATAGTCAATACATACAAGGATGCACTTTTTGTTGTTAGATTTTTTATCAAAAGATCTTACAAAGTCTAGGCCCCATTTTTCAAATAGTTGAAGCACCAATTGAGGCTACAAAGGCATCCTATCTAAATGTGTAGGTCTTCCCATATGTTGACATCTATCACAATGAGTAGTATAACTTATTGGATTTTTATGGAGTGAGGTCCAATAATATCCTATATTCAAGATTTTTACTGATGTATGCTTTGATGCAAGGTACCCTCCATAAGTTTCATCATGGCAAGCTTTAAGGATATCTAGAACTTCATCTTCCCTAAGACATCTTTTAAGGATGGATTCAGGCCTAGTATAGAAAAGAAATCTGGATAACCATGAATATATACCACTTTTTTGAATCAAATCTATTTCTTATTTAGGGAAAACGTGCTATGGAAGTAACCTTGTGGTAAGGTAGTTAGCAATATCATCATATCAAGGTGAGGTAAGGGTGAGGGAGAATAGGTGCTCATCTAGAAAAGAGTCATCCACTATGATATCTTCTTGAGGGGATTATAGGCGTGATAAGAAGTTGGCCACGACATTATCCTTAATAGACTTATCTATAATGGTTATATCAAATTATTGTAATAAAATTAACCATCTTATCCCTCTACCTGAGATAACTTATTTTTTCATAAGGTATCGAATGGTTGCATGGTTTATATGAAAAAAACTTGATACTCTATAATGTAGTGATGAAACTTGTTGGTAACATAAACTACTACCAAGAACTCTTTTTCAGTAACTCTATAATTTAATTCTATTTTTTGCCTAGCATAACTCCTAGGGTAGCATCTAAAGCATTAGTGTGAATATGAAAGGGAAGCTTCCAATCAAGACCACGTAGAATAGGGGTGGTGGTCAATAATTCTTTCAATTATTTGAAGGCTATATCATAGGCAAGAGTCTAAAGGAATTCAACATATTTAGTTATGAGAGTGAATAATAGTGGTGCTACTTTATTGAAATTGTTAATAAATCTCCTGTACTAACTAGAATATCCTAAAAAACTCCTAATATCTTTCTATTTTTGAGGAATAGGTAGATTTTTTATGGTGCTGATTTTTGTAGGGTCAACATTAATTCCTTCAGCAGATACATGATGACCTAAAACAATACATTCTATCATAAGCATGCATCATTTTTTGTGACTTAAATATAAATGTTTCTCTTGACAACATTGTAACACTTTTTCTAGGTTATTCAAGAACTCATCAAATGTTTCTCCATAAATAGTGAAGTCATCCATATAGATTTTTACACATTCATTGGCCATATCTATAAAGATAGTCAAGACAACCTTCTAATATTTTATAGGAGAATTACATAGTGCAAAATATAATATATCATAAGCATAAGTACCTCAATGACAAGTAATGGTAGTCTTCTCTTGGTCCTCAAGAATAATGCTAATCTGATTGTAACCATTGAAGCCATCTAAAAAGGAAAACTATTTCCTCTTTTCTAGTGTTCCCAACATCTGAGCAATAAAGGGTGGAGGAAAGTGATCCTTTATGGTTACTGTATTACATTCCCTATAATCTATGCATACACACCATTTACCATTTTTATTTGCAACAATTACCAATGGTAAAACCCATTCACTGTCTGAGATGAGATATATAAATTTAATAGTTACGAGTTTTTAAAATTACACTTTGACTATTTCTCTAAGAGTTGGATTCATCCTACGTTGTGGTTTTCTAATTGGTTGGCACTCTTCTTTGATATAGATAAGATGTGTGCATGTTTTTAGGTTGATTCATTTCATATCCTCATAATCTCATGCAAAAACATGTTCATTTGCATGTAACACGCAGACTAGGTGATTTTCCTCATTTGACTCCAACTTGTTATTAATAAGTAATATTTCTCTTGGAGAGATTTCAATTTACTGTGAGAGTGATTTCATCAGTTTTATATTTATAATGGATCTAGTTTGTCTATAGCTATGATGTAGCAGCTGGTGGAATATTTTTTGTATAGATGCATTAGAATTATCTTCTTCTTAGAGGCTAGAAAATAGGCACTCAATACATTGTATGTGGCTGAGATCTAAAGAATGACTTTATTAATTATTCTAGAAAACATTAAAAAAAAAATTATCTTCTTCTTGATTAACCAAAGTTCATGCATGGTCTATAGTGAATATAAGAATCTAGGGAGTCTGCTCAGCCTCATCTTCTTTAGCCTATAATGTATGCTCTAGTGCTAAGGCAGGTTGTGCTAGCAGATAAAGGACAAACTTCTTAGTGTGGTTTCCATTATAAATCATCATGTCACTTGATTTGTAGATAATGAAGTCATTATTTGTGACAAGGTAAAGTTATCCTAAGATAAGATGATATTCACTCAAATTAGACTTTGGTTAGAAAATAATGAAATTTGTATGATACTCCAAAAAATATATAGTAATGACAAGATTTACAATGACTCTTGTTTGTGAAGGATGGGCCTTGGGATGGTTTCTAAGCTTATATCCAAGGTGGGGATACATTTTATGGAGGATGCTAGGATGTTGTGGGGTAGCTTGTCTGAGGTGGTTTCTAGTTGGAATTAGGAGGTGGGACATTCATCCATGGACTAGTCCAATTAGGAGTAGCATTTGAAAATCATGAATTAAAGGAGGTAAGAGTTTTCAAAAAGTGGATTTTGTCCCATACCTAGATAAGGTGGTAATTTAACCCATGGATTTATTTGTAAAACATAGAAAACCTAGTCCCCATCTCCTCCTACAACATGTGACTCTACTATTTCTAGTTCTTTAACTATGATGTTAGCTACTTCAGCTTGAACCTATTAAATCTTACAATATATTTTCCTCTTCTTACAATATGGATATTAGATGGTCAAATTTTGATATAAGGCTACTTGATTTTACTTAGTGTAGGCTATCCATTTTGGTGGACAACTGAGTAATGATATCCTATTTCATGTCTTGTAATAGGTTACTAACTCCAAATTTTGATATGCCACTTATAATTGCTAGTGGATGATTGCTAACCTTGACTTTGTTTATGATAGACATAAAATAATTCTTGATCAACTACTTGATGCCTAAAAATGGAAGATGGGAGATATCTCCCCCACTCATTAGGTCTAAGGCTTCGAAACAATCTTCTCAGACTCCTTTTAGGAAGATGATTTTTAGAGTTTCTTCTCCTAGTGCACTTTGCTTGTATTTTTATACCCTAAACATGAATTGTTTAACATAGTCTGCTCAAGATTTTTCCCATTCTTGAGTCATCCTAAATATGTCATTTTTTTAGTAGTTTCTTCTTCATCCATATTCTTGATACTTATCCATAAATTTGTTTTTCATGTCCTCTCAAGTGGGGACTGAATTACTACCTAGTCCTATGAACCAAAAATGTGTTGAATCTTTGAGAGTGGCTAGAAAAAGTTTCAATTTCTATGCATCTTACCTATAGTCATAGCTTCTATAGAGGATATAAAATTTAAACAAAAAGGTGTCTGGGTCAATTTTTAATGTACCTCTGAAACTGGGAAAGGTTGAGCATGGGATATTTTTCATTTACATTATTCCTGTTGCATCTAGAATATGAAATTTAAAATAACTATGACTGGAGTCATGTTGTCATCTACTCATCTACTCATGATGGATTTTATTGTGATATGTATACCAGAGGTACTCAAGATTACATACTCAAATTCTCTATCAGTCCCTTCATCAACATGATAGTAAACATTTATCTGTTGATCTGTAGTGTTTCTACCAAATGAAAAATATGAAGATTCTCCTGAGATTTCTTTGATTTGTTCAAGAAAGCCTTGTTGGAATGTGTTCTAATGTTAATTTCTAGATTTTTTGGTTCATGAATTTTTTTCTCCTTCTTTTCTCCTTACTAACTCAGCTAATGCTTCTTCCACTTTTGTTTTCTTTCTAAAAGTCAATAGTACTTCTACAAGCTACTTCCTTCAATTTGTAGTGTTTCCTTCTTCAAGAGCTCTCTAGCTTATGGTATATTTTTCAACAAGATTCTTAGTTATTTTAGGTATTTGTGGTTCTTTCCCTATAGTAACTTGTGGCTTGTTTGGCATTAATCTCCCTTGAGAATCTCTT
>JARHVA010005044.1:120000-127500 GCA_037957365.1 Torreya grandis | reverse complement strand
GGAAGATAGTTGAGCAATGCAGGAATCCATTAATAGGTGATACAAGTAATATTTATGAAGAATATATTATGTAGGATGGTTATCTCTTCAAAGGGAAAGAATTATTTATTTCAATTGGGTATCTAAGATGTAATATTATAAGAGAATTGCATAATGGTGGGTTTGTTGGACATTTTGATAAGAAAAAGACAATAACTATGGCAGAGGAAAACTATTTTTGGCCAAATATAAAGATAAATGTCACAAGATATGTTAAAATATGTAGGATATTTTAGGTGGAAAAAAGACATGCACAAAATATAGGGTTGTACATGCCATTACTAGCTCTAAGAAGACCATGGGTACATTTAAGTATGGATTTTGTTTTGGGATTACCAAACACATAAAGAGGTAATTATTAAATTTTTGTTGTTGTAGATAAGTTTTATAAGATGACTCATTTTATTGCATGTAAGAAAACTAATGATGCCACTTGAGTTGTAGAATTAATTTTTAATGATATTGTGATATTTCATGTTGTTTCAAAAACCATTACATAAGACAGGGACAAGAAATTTCAAATTCATTTTTAGAGGACTTTGTGGAGGAAGATGGGGACTAAACTATAATATAGTAGTGCATACCACCCCCAAATAAATGAATAGACAAAAATTGTAAACATAAGGTTGGGAAATTTATTGAGGTGCATAGTTTTAGATAATTTGATGTAATGGGACTTGTCTTTATATCAAAATGAGTTTGTATATGACAATTTAATAAAGAGATCAACAGAACATATACACCATTTACACTAATAAGAAAATTGTAGGAAAGTAATGAGAAATATAAAGTAGTAGAATATGTTATAAGAAGGTCAAAAATATTTGAAGAAGGATATTTAGTGATGGTTTACTTGAGGAGATGTATATTTTTGAAATTTGCATACAATAAGTTGAAGTACAATAAAATTGGACCATGTAGAATTGTGAATAATATCAATGACAATACTTATGAGGTCAGTTCACCATAAAATTCTGATATCTTACCAGTATTTAATGCTTTAAATTTATATGATTTACATGGAGAAGATGGTGAAGCTGAATAATATGAAAAAGTAGATTAGAAGTAATAGGTGCCAAATAAGAAGAAAAGAAGATAGTGTAGCTTCTAGATAAGAATATAGTAAACACAAGGCTACAAAATTATGATAGGTGTTTACTATAGTGGCAACGATTACAATAGGAAGATAATAATTAGATTAAAAAATGGGATTTAAAGAATATTTATAAGAATAAACTACATTAGCATAATAAGATGAACTAGTAGGAGATGGGTTATTTTTCATCCGAGGAGAATGATGCAAAAAAAGAGGACGAACTTATGAAGGCCACAAAATTTGATCCATAGCTCTATTTGACCCATATTCAAACCAAAATGACCATATCAAAAATATAAATGCTTCCATAACCCACCCTTATAGTTATGGGACATTTTTTGATATTTTTTGGAGGCCAAACATGACCATATAAGAGTCCAACTTTTTAGTTTAATTTTATTTTCAATATTTTTCAAAATTTATATTTTTTTGGTTACCATATTTGAACTTAAGTTTAAATTCATTTGATAGGTTAATTTTAGAGTTTAGTTTATTTTTTGGATATTTTTAAATATATGAATGCTTGCATGAAAAACTTGATAAAATTAGGAGCTACTAAAATTAATAAGTTGAGTTTTATTATTTTTAGAGTTTTAAATTTTGCATGGCAACTCAAATTTTGAGTTGATGCTCATTTATGTGTTGTTTTTTATTATTTAAATTAATTTAATATGAATCAATATTGGTTATTATTTATAATTTTGATGAATTGGTATTTTTATTGTCTTGATAGTATTCTCATTCATTAAATATGATTATTTAGTTGACAAGGGTAGCTATTGGGTGAGATAATCTCAATTACAACCTAACTATGTTGAATCTCATAAACTGGAAAAGGATAAAATATATTGAGAAAATAGATGATGTAGAAATCAGAGTTATTGATCTAAGTATTTAAGGTGAATTTGAAGTCATATATATGAATACTAATATAATATAATATCCTTTGTTGATTGTTAAAAAAAAGGCATATGATGGTCAGATGACCATCAACATAGTGCAAAATCATTTGGAGACCCATCAAGGGGATAATATTATCATCATATATTTGAATAAATAATAGAGCAATTATTTTATCATTTATAGAGAGATAGACTCATTGTATAAATATAAGGATAATATTTTTTTAAGGTTGATGCAAATTTTAATCTCAATGCACTATAAACTGGATAGTTTAAAAAATTTCATCCAGAGATAGCACCACTTCAGAAGTTACAAAACCTAGAGTAGACTTAATCTAAAATTATGATATTGAAGAGAAAAATGCACAGTTCCATATATGGGATTTCAAGTCTTAATCTATGCAATCACCAACTCAAGAAGGTGTTCTAACTTGGGTTGTTATGTATTTAGTAAGAGGTGATTTGAATACCCATATGTTAAATCAGGTAAGAAGATACCATGAGGTGAGGCCAATGTGAGTGTTTTTTTTACAAAAATACACTTATATAAATAATTTTTAATTGAGGATTTGGGCCAATTAATTATTAGATTGTAACAATATTATCTAAATATGGATTATGTAGTCAGTGCTTTGAATTATGAACTATAGGGTGTTATTGTGACATGGTGGATAGTTCACATGTCAAACCAATTTCATTATAAATATGTTTGTGAATTATTGCATGCTTAATTTTAAATAGCACATGTGATAATGAGTTAGTGGTCATCATTACTATAAAGATACTACCATAAAATTCATATTCATAGATGTTTAGATGTATGGTATTTGTAAGGTGTGGAATGCAAATATTAGATACATTTATTTATCCATACACTCATTCCTCTTCCAACAAATTAGTACATGTAAAAGTAATGCATGTGGGAAATTAAGACTTGGCCACAAGTCCAACAAGATTTTATTAAATCCTTTTTTTCTAAGATAAGGATACCATGTTGCAAAAATGTGTGTGTATCTCAAATAAGAACATAAGATATAAAAAATGTGTAGTAATTATTTTGAAATGAATAATAAACCATATGCTTGAGTGCAACTATAAAAATTCTAAGTTTAGTAATCATAAAGAACAAGTTTTAGTGAAACCTTATAATATGATCATGCATAAAAGTGAAAAACCAAACTAAAATTAAATAGATGAGGACCTAGATTTTAATGGCTTATTTGAACTTGAAAAAGAGGTGGAGCAACCAAAATCCAAATTCTTAGAGAAATATGAAGATGCACAACTATAAAATTTAAACATTAAATGTAAGAAGGGAAATGGATATTGTGATACTCTATGCCAACTAGGTTCAATAGTATATATAAATAACCATTAAATAAATACATAGGGAATATTGGTATTAATTATGTAAAAAAAATTACAACTTTGGGTGATTGTTGGACACATCAAGAGATATATAAGAATAATTCAATTATTGTTAGATTATCAAGATGGTTTCTAACAATTTTTTCAGAGGTCAAGGGTGTATACTTTTCGTTGGGAGATATTCACATATAACTCAAAGAGTGTCCATGAAATATCAATAAGTGCCTATATATATATGTTAAAAACTAATATAAATCTTAAAGTTAAATCTTAAATTGACTAGATGGAAGAAGCAGGGATTACTTAATTGTTATAAAAACTAGTTTGGATAAATCTAATGGTAGTTCAAACTAAAACATTTTGGTACATACACATCTTTAGGGACTATAGGACATTGAATATTTCTTAAGTTAATCACCCATTTCATATTCCATTCATATAAAAAAATTTGGAGGTCATTTGTAGGGCATCATTTTTATTCCTTTATGGATGGATTCAATGGCTACATTAAAATATCTATCACATATGAATATCAAGACAAAACTACAATTGTAATGGAATCATGATCATTTACATAGAAGGTAATAAAATTTGGCATGAGGAATTATCTTGACATTTTCTCTAAGGATGTGGTTACTACATTAAAAAATTTCATCCATTATTTTAAATAAGTCTATCTTAATTATTGGGTTGTATTAGTTTAATTTAATTAACACCTAGCTAAGCTAGCACTCATGTTAGAAAAATGTCAAGCTATATCCATTACTTTGAATTTGAATTTTATTAAATTTATTTATGTTGTTTGGTGTTATCTTGGGTCACATACTATACAATGATGGTATTTTGGTTGTTTAATAAAAATCATAGTCATTGTGAGTATTCCACCTCATGTAAGATCTATTGAAGTACAATATTTCTTGGGACATACATGATATTATTATAGTTTCATCAAAGGTTACCCAGCTATATCCACTACAACTAATATATTAATATGTAAAGATATAAAGTTTTAATCAAATGTTGAGTATCAAAAATATTGTGTCAATTTCAATCAGAGGCTGCTAACTACCTGAATATTAGTATTTAATAATTGGATTAATTCATTTCATGTGTGAAAATGGATTTTGAACTATAGTAGGATTTGTATTGGATCAACTAGGAGATCGATATTTAGATCAACCCATTCACTTAGTCATTAGGAAATTGTAAAAAACATATAATAATTAAACTAATGGACAATATGAGGCCCTATAGATAGTGTTTTTACTACATAATGTATATAATTAGTTGTTAGGAACACCATTTGAATTATTTACATATCACCAATATCTTTGATATCTAGTAAATAAAAACATGTTACATGGAAGGATATCTAGGTGGCTAATGTTATTTAGTGAATTATAGTTTAACATCAATGTTAAATTAGGAAGATAAAATGTGGGATAAGATCATCTTACTCAAATAAGAAATGCTAAGGATCCATAGTAATTCTAATATGAGTCATCATATGTGAGCTTATTTAGAGTCTCCGCCATTCTAGAGAATATGGAGGACAACCAATTTCGTGAAACAACGAGTTTTTATTATGCAATAGGTTGAGAAAGTCAAAAAGTATGTAGTCACCAGAGTAATACCATTCAATAATATTAATGTGCTTATATACAAGATGGGTAAGGAATATGTGATGTAGATAGTAGCCTTGGATCATGATAAACCATAATTTTTAGAAGAGGTGCATCGTAGATTCATATAAGAACATTTTAGAGGATAATTTACTATGAGAAATATATTTAAAATGGTATATTTTTCCCTATTTTCTTCCAAGATACACATAGAGTTGTAAAACACTACAATGTTTGTCAAAGAGTAAGAGGGCCAAACCAAATGGATGAAATGCCTCTAAACCAAATGCTAATATTGAAACCATTTTAATAATGGGGAAATAAATTTAAAGGACTTATTAATCCACCAAGTAAATGGATTCATGTCAGGTATATAATTAATATGACTAATTAATTTACAAAATGGGTAGAAGTTACTATGACACAAGTTGAAAAAATATATACCCAACCAAATTATTGTATGAGATCATCATAAATAGGTTTGGATGCCATGTGGAGTTGGTTAGTTATATAATAATGTAACTTCCTATATAATACTATCAAGACTGACATGAAAATCTATGATATCACACAATAAAAACAAACTCTATCATCATTAATATAATGTGTAGTTAGAAACATCCAACAAAGTCCTTTAGAAGGTTATTATAAAAATATGCAATGTGCATAGAGATGATTTGGATGATTAGATTCCTATGATTCCAAGGTCATATAAGAAAAAACATAATAGTGCAATATGGTTACTTCATTTATAATTATTTAATGCAATAGAATCAGCTATACCTATGGAATATATATTTCCTACTTAGATTGAATTGCATTAATAATGTGACATAAGGAGATCATCATTTGCTTTAAGAAAGATAGATAGATTTAACTCACATGAAATAATAGAAAGATAGAGACTTATAAAATGGAAATAAATAATTAGAATCAATATCTGTGACATGATCATAATATATGATCTAAGTAGTTCTATCCAAAGTAGACAATATTATTGTATTATAAAACATTTCATACACATCAAGGTAAACTATGATTAGGTAGAAAGGATCATATGTCATCATTAAATTATCATAATAAGGAATAATAGTGTCAAGGGACCCTCAATGAATCATCGTTGGATGAAATTAAAATGGATATATGCTTAATATTTATTGCTAATGACCTCTAATATCATACTAAAAAAATTAGTGGGTACCATGTAGCACCATGCAGTTAGGGATTTTTAAAATAAAGAAAAGGAATTTTTAATAATTTTAGTATATCAATGTACAATATGATATTTAAATCACATGAAATTAGAAAATATATTAAAAAATAAACATATCATATTATGAATAAAAATAATGAAAGGAGTAACACAAAGGAGATTGAACATAGTGTCAATCAATTATGTCTGGGAACAAATCACTAACAAAAAAGGTAGGAAGGATAAGCACCAAATAGCCACTCATTAAAAATTTAAATACAAATATATTTATGTGGGTTTTATTCACACCAAAAATACCTTTACAAGGTATCCTATAACATTTTAGGATCGGTGAAATTAATTCACACCAGGGCACAATATGTAGGTTATTTGGTTTTATAACAACCTATTGTTGGAATAATGATGAGTGATAGAGATCATTTTATATGGATGGATAGGATACGAGTGAACCTATATATACTTGAAATGGGTAGAAGTATTATATTTTTAATTATGGTAGGTTAGGACTTCTAAAATGAAACTCAAAAAAATAGGGAAATGGAAGGGCGAGAAAGAGGCTTGTGAACCATAGAAGATGAAAACCTTTCAAGACCAACACCTTGAAATAAGGTAGGACATGAAATTATAAGATAAATAATATTTCTTGTAAGTCTATTATATCACAACAAGAATAAAATATAATAAATATTCAAAGGGAACAAAAACATATCTAATCTTAAACATGCATAACAAAAGGTTTCCACATTTGGTGAGAATGTTATTATTACACATCTACATGGGGGAATTATAATTAGCATGTAAAAGGCATTCAAATTAGATATAGCTTAAAGTGACTAATTTTATTATAAATGATAACTTATACACAATAAAATAACTAATATATCAAAATGACACTACTTATTTCATGATCCATAGAGAATTAGAGAATGAATCAAGATTTACACATCAAATTCAAATTAGAATAACTCCTAAAAATTTATTATTAATCTCAATATCCAAAATTGTCCTCTAATTTTGAAAATGGGAGGATTACAAGTATAAATAGGCTTGGGATGGGTGATGGCCTCATATCTTAAGCATATTCTCGAATTATACATTGAAAAATAGTATTCTATGTTAATCTCATGTAAAGCATGCATGTACAATGTTGATTTCTAAAAACATAATTTCACAACTAAAAATACAATATATAGATGATATGTAAATTTGGAACATAGAAGTTTTGACTTAGTCAAAACATGAAAATACATATTTATTTTT
>JARHVA010005044.1:15000-110000 GCA_037957365.1 Torreya grandis | reverse complement strand
AAACACACAAAATTATTGATTATGCCATAACTGTGAAGAGATTAGGGTTTGCACATAAAATCTAGTTTTATAGGTATAAGATAGAGCTACAAGTTTTGATCACAAAATAATAGAACCTATAGACATATGACCAAATTTTTCCATAAAAAAAGAACAATATCACAAAGGGGACATTAGTTCCACATTGAGGACACTTCACAAAAATGGTACATCTATCCAAACTGCGTGCTACTGTATAGTGAATGGATGAATAATAAAATGTTATTGATGACATAAACTACTAAAAGATCTATAATTTTATAACACACATCATCTAAGATAGTTAATTTTTAGATAAGTCTCAATTTATCCCTATTAATTATTATTTTTAGAAGGTCAAAACAATTCAAAGGTAATAACAAATTAGTACATACTTATTTAATTGATTTAGGCATATTAGGGATTTAAACAAAGATAAGAATTACACTTGTAAAACCCAAAAAGGATAAATTATTTGGTGAAGCCAACTTACTTCAAATATTGCGTCAAGACCTAGCTTGCATTCATTAAATTTTGTTACATAAATTTATGATTGAATACTTCTATCTTTTGATCTTATTTAGACAACCTAGATAATTAAAATCAATTTTACATTAGGGTTTCAATTTATTTTACATATACTTTAAATTTTTATAAAAGAAACCGTATATTCTAAAACCCTAACCCTAGATGCTCTTAGGGTTTTTATCCCTTTTTATCATAGTTTCATTAGGAATTATTAATTATTCATAATAAAGTATTTTACTTTTAATTTATTTGTTAGATGACATCTAAAAAGTTATCTCTCCTCCATTAAGAAGTGATAGACTAGGTGGTAATCCTATAGAGAATATTCTAATTTTAGATATCTAAACTATAACAAGGAAAAAGTACGGATTATAACTCTAGATATGAATCCTTCACACCTTGACTATGTGTAATTCAATGAAAATGTATCTATGGAATAAAAATGTAACCAAGAACAAGATCAGGTCCATATTTAGGATCAACACACACTACCTCTACTTAATGATAATGATATAGTTATGAACAAGGATGTGTTATTCCATATCTTCAATGATAGAATTTAAGAACAACCCCATGATCATGCACATATTTTATAGGCCATATGAGAAATCAATAATAAGAACAAAAATTGTCAATATTAAACCCCTCTAGTTAATGATATTATTACACCTTCAGTGACACCCACATAACCAGCTTAGATAACACAACCCAAGCTTGTTATCCAACCATCCATGACATCCACTTGACTTGTGGCTAGTTATTCTCCTCCATATATATTATCACTTATGAAACTCATTTTTTATCTACAATAAAAGGTGTTACATCTTGATTAGGGACCAGCTAAACCATCACATGCCATGGATTCCAACATTCTCTTGCATACACAATTAATACATCACATTAAGTCATCTCCTTTTCTTCCTAGTTTAATATCACCTAAGATCACTTTATATAATTGTAAGGTTGACCCATAACATCACCTCAAAGCCATTCATGTATCATGCTTGGACTATGTATCAAAAAATTGGCTTCATACAAATCTATTTCCACATAGTCTCAAGGATTATGTCCTACAATGGTTATATGATTTTCCAAACCAATTTATTACAACATTAAATAGTTTAGAAAATATATTCCTAGTATAGTTAGCTATCAATATCAGTGATAAGATATCATATGCACAAGTGGCATAGATAAATCAAAACTCAAATGACCCCATAGTTGATTCTATCTTATGGTAAAAATAATACTATCAAGATTGACTAGGCCCATGGTAGACAGAGAACATCAAAGTATATTTAAGTAGAGTCTATTAAAAACACCTCATGCAAATATATTATTAAAGAAGTTTTTCATATTTACTGATATCTACCACATAATTGAGGAAAGAGTTGTTAAAAACATAGCAATGGGAAAACTAAAGTTAATAAATGGAATAGATTCAACTATCAAGAGTAAAAAGAAACCTCCATATGAGGTCATGGCCATAAAAGATAAAAATTGTCAAAAGGTTGTAGTCTATAGAGTTTCAAATTATTCTCCTAGATTGGTTTTATCATCTCCTCAACACAGAGTATTCCCTAATCTACCATAGTCATCAACATGAGTTCTAGAACAACCCTTGGAATGCAATGTCTTATCTCTCCATCCTATTAAATAGTTTGATATGATAACACCTCTTCCAAATATTTACAATTAAAATTCATTCTATGGTTATCATAGGGCATCAAGCCACACAACAAATAAATGCCTTTGCCTAAAGAAAAAGATAAGATCTCATCAAGGTCAATATTATTGATGTGGGAATACCCAAAGAAGTACCAAAAAATCAAATAGAGGTAAGTTCACTTAATATATTTTAATATACTTTATCAAAGCACACAAATAATGATACATGGAGCACATCAAGGGTTATATATATATATATACATACATACATACATACATACATACATACAAGGCTCATCCACCACCAACTTCCTATCACATAGTTACAAATGAGACACATGCATTATATAACATCATTGGCATGTATCATACTATAGTGACAAATAGAACACTTATCACATTTTTAGAGTAGGAGATTTTGGATGATAAAAAATATTTACATGCACTCTTTATACAAAAATATATAGAACACCATCCTATTCATAGTGTCATGGTTGACAATGGGTTATGCATAAGTATGTGCACCATGACACGTTTACAGTACTTGGGCTACACAGAGTGGGATATAGTCTCTATGCATAAAATCATTATGGGTTTTAGTGGCCAAATTTAGATATCCATCAAGGATATTGTGCTTCCACTATAGGTTGTACCAGTACACATAACAAATTAGTTCTTAGTAGTACCTAGTGTGGTTATATTCGACATATTATTAGGTATGCCATAGTTACATCAGTTTCAAGCCATCTCATCTATAGTAAAAAATGCCTCAAGTATATACATGATAACTAGGTGTTTAATATGAAGGGTGTCTTATATGAGTGATCCATAGATTGTAAGTGACTCTTACTTATTAAAAACTATATAAAAATGAATATTCTTTAAATATTAAAATTTCTTGTCAAAACTTCTTATACATCCATTAAAATCAGAAATATAACTAAAATGGAAAGAAATATGAAAATTTACATTCAGAAATAGAGAAAATAAAAACTCCAAAGTTGAGAATGGAGTTAATCCAGGTGGGACTACATTTTTTTGTTTGACAAAACATGAACTGATATATAAATGATGTCAAAAGAAATTTAATTCTTACATCATAATGTGCTCCTAGAATGGGATACAATGCTATTATCTTGACTTTAGTAAGTCCTTCAAAATATGGTTTTCGATGACCTCCACTTCACACAAAGTTGATTTTGATGAAGTCTTGTTTATTTCTTGTCTTATCCAAATATAGGTTTGAAACTTTGGAATGAATATTTCCAATCAATTCCACAACCCTTTTATATACTAGTTGAGTTACACCTTTTCTAATTGGAATGATTATCCACAATCCTATTTGATAATTATGATAATTATCCTTAAGATTAAAAATAGTTTATCAATTACATTGAGAGTTTAATTTACATATTAATCAAAACATTTATGTATAAACTTTTATTAAAGTATGGATTTAATTTCATGTATCTTTCCGTCGAAACTACTATTACCTTATTAAGGTTTCTAATTCCTTTAACATCATCGGCCACCCTTACCTGTAGCCTCCTTTGGTGCTTTCATGGCTTGACCAAACCTTCCTTAGCTTTATTTGAGGTTTTCTTCAACCTTTTAAAAATACCATACATGAAATCCTGCATGTCTATGCCTTTTGAAGGCTTTTCCCACATTAATGTCTTTGAATAAGATTTTTATTCCATGTACAAGTGGCCTTAATTTAATCCCATGGTGCCTCATAATAATCTTTCACGTCATACCCCTTGGAAGCTTCAACTATTTCCTCACAAAGTATATGAGGATTAATATTATCCTTTATTTTTAAAGATAATTTTCTCCATACTTAAAGGCATACCATGTGGGTTATAAAAAGTGGGTGATTTATTAATGGGAATAAGGTAATTCAATTGGTAATTGTGTAATATTATAGATCTGCCACATCCATGTCATTTCACTTACTTGATGACCATGTTTGACCCATGTTGACCATCATTGACAAATCTTGTTGACTTTTGACCAACATTGACTAGCCATATCTTGTACTTATGAACTCTATTTTTCAAACCAAAATGTGATAAAAATCTCTAGACAAGCTATAAACTATGGAAGTGTTTTATAAATGTTTCAAGACCATCAAATTTGTTAGCTGGACCACCTTTGACCACCTATTGACCAAACATTGACCAATGATAATTGGAGCATATGATGTCCATTTTTTGCATTTCAATAGTTTTCAAAGATCTCTTGATGATATTTACATAATGGATCAAGTTTAAATAAAACTATGGAACATCTAAAAATATCCTCTAGATCACACATCCCCATTAAGAAGGCTTTTGGTTTCCAAAAGTCCAATAATCCATTGAATTTGCTAAACAATTCTCCTGTCAACTACCAAATTTGTAAAATATAATTCAAACATATCATGGTAATGATTCAAAAGTCAAACTGAATCCCTCAAACTATCAGTGAAGAATATCTCTATCCAATATCAAATTGTAGATAGGAGCAAACTACTTATACAAATGTCACATCTCCAAAATGGTGAATCTGTGAATCACTACAAAATGATCATGAAGTGTAACTGTAAATGAATTTATTAGTGTAATAAATGTACACCCTAATTTTAACTACATTTGATAGTTATGAATAAATGCCCAAAATGAGGGACTTATAAACATGTGAAAATATCATGCATGGCTACAAAATTTTTGTATAATTCCTACAATTACAAATGGTGCCCTAAAAGGGTATTATAAGCCTTTAATATATTTTCATATATATATTGAAATACATGTTTTCCCAAAATATACATACTAATCATGCCCCAACATTGCATATACTACTATCAAAGTTCAAACTGAAGTATTTTTCAAAAACCCAAATGTGAGAAAATAATCTAAGTATGTTAAACCTATCCCTTGTATTTTTTATATAGGTTACTCCAAATATCATAAGTATAATGATAAGTTATCAATAATACCCTTATTTCAGAGGATGGTCTCTCATGATATATTTTATCCCATCTTTTACAATGTCATACTGAATTTCTTCTTTAGAGAAAGTTACATTTTGTAGAGACAAGTATGGTTTACCTAAGATAATTCCAATAAATTAAAGTGGAACCACATCTAATTCAGATTCATCTAGGAATTTGAATGTAATTTCAAACCTTAGTTTACATGTTTTTATTACATGTAGGTTAACAACATCACTTATCCCAACCAATGAATATGGTTTGAAATGTGGCTTCGTTTTCAAACCTAGGGTTTATACAACATCTTCATAAAATGGATTATTTTGATAATTTATATCAAAAATAACATCTATCTTTGAATTCGTAGAAATTATTATTTTGAATAAATTTTGTTCACCTCTCTAGGGTGATAAATTTTATACGTTCATCTTGTCCTTGACTATCATCTCCCAGATTATTGTTGTCTTAGGTTCTACTTGATGAGGCTCTATATTTTACTTGACTAAAGATGTAGTTACAACCTTTTCCCAAGGTTGTGGATGACATTGCTTATCTTTTTTTATCATTTTCCCCTTAATATTGAAGTAAAAACCAAACTCCATGTCTTCTTTAGGCAAATTCATTATGCTAGTCTTTTTTTTCTGTCTTGACATTTGTCTTAAGTATCCTTCTAGGGATTTCATTAGAGTAATTATAAGTTACATTCAAGTATTTCCTCTTTTCATACCTTGATAAGTCATCTAAATATTTCTCATTATATTTAACTGCTTCATCTTCTAAGAATGCTTCATTCATCTCTTCAAGGTGTTCTAACTTGTTTCTTGAGTAACTCTTTAGCTTAGATTATTGGGATTATTGTCCTTCATTTAAATATCCTAATGTTTCATAAAAAAGTCTCTTCACAAATTGGATAGGTTGGATAATTCCTTTACCATTAGTGCAAATTCCCTTTCCATTAAATCCCATATTGGCCAACAGCTTAGAATCTATTCCCCTTGTGTGAATATCAAATGTATCAACACAATTACTTGATGAATGTATGGAGTCAAAATATAACTTATTCCTAACATTATTAATATATCCAGAAGAATTAATTTCATTAATTTCAATTTTTTAATGTACATCTTAGTCAGAAGACACATGGATAATTAGAACATTATTCACTTCCATAATTACAATATTTTTATCATTAGGAGGACTACCAAGAGTATAAGAATCAAATGAATCATTGATATAACCAAAAATTACCATAGTTATCTGATTAGTCTTCAACTAAATCTCATAAGTATGATCACCAATCAACTGGATTCTATTTTTTGATGTTGTGTACATGGCTTTCCATCATGGTTCTTATGATTGCAAGTCTTTCATCAATATAATGAAAATGGTATTCAACAAAAATTGAACATGAGCTGATGAGTGTCCTCTATCTCCTCATTTAATCAATATTCATTGATTTCTTATCAACCAGGGCTGGTGTCCAAAGCTATCTGCAATAAGGTATGGGATGGCAGATATAGAAGGTTGCTTATGGGGGTGCTCGTTGATCCTATTCTAAGTTTGACTAAAGAAAGGAATGTTTCCTAAATTATGTGATTTAGGCTTTTGCTAAAAAAAGAAAGAAATCAAATCAATCCACTCTTTTTCTAGAAGTAAAACATCACACTCCTATTTTATGTTTACAAGGAAAGTAAATTCACACTCCTACTAATGAAAGGAAATTTGCTTCACACTTCTACTCTAAAAGAATACATACTTTGTGTTAAAAATAAATCAAATAAGAAAATTCTCTTTTCAAACTATAAATTTGTTTTGATGTTTTTATAAATAAATGCAAACAGTAACAAGATTCTAATTAATTATAATATAAAATTAATAAAACAACACATAAATACTATACACAGTTCTTGGTTCAAAGGAGAGTGGGCCCTTGCTCCTCTCAGACTAAGGAACAAAGATTAATCAGTGCTAGAAATTGAAGTATTAATTCATAGAAATTAAATGATTACAATTTGGCTAAAACCTATATGTTTTAATAATATCTAATTCTTAATTCTCTATTTTCTCTATATCTTCTATTATATTCAAAGTCAAAAGTCTTACACTTTATACTAATACAATCAACTCAAAATAAGATGCAAAAGAATAGGACTCCTTGGTCGATCCCTTCATCCAAAGATAGGAGATTAGATTTCTAAGAGATACACTTATATTGATGAAATAAATATCCTATCCTATAATAGTCCTAAAATATGATTACATACAAGTTTATCAAAAGTATGTCCTTCAAAATAGCAGGCAATTATTTTCCTTATTTGATTCCAGCTGGAATGGTTCTTTCTTATCCTATCTAGCCTCCAGCTTCTTTATGGATTTTTCCATACACAATTCTCAAAATTGACCCTATAGAGTCCATAGAAATGAGCTTTGGGTTTCCATAGAAATAAGCATGCAAAGTCCATAGAAACAAGCCTATAGAGTCCATAGAAACAAGCCTATGGAGTCCATAGAAACAAGCCTACAGAGTTTGTAGAAATGTTGGATGGAGATCAAAATGGAACGTTCACTATACATCACCTGTGTCTTTTTCTTGAGCATTTTTTACACCAAAGATCACTAAAACATGATATGTATTAGACATTAATGACAAAGTAAAGGTTTAGGCTTTGGTTCAATATAAACAAGACAAAAATCTATTTTCCATGTAATATCTATGTAAGAATTTAAGATTTTTATAAGATAATATCCTAAAGAGATGGATTGAGGGAAATATTATGTCAATAATGAGTCATATTTTGAGCTCATCATCTCCCCTAAACTTTACCTTTTACAAGTCCCATTGCAAACATTTATTGGCATTCAAAACTCTGGGTTCTACTTTCCATACTCTGACTCAAGTCATATTCATCGAATTCATATATTATATGTCTATCTGAATTTATTATAAATCCCTGATGTGTTTGAATCATTTATTTCCATATACTGAATTGCTCCTCTGATTGTGGAACCCAACTCTGCCATCCTATAATAGGTATGATCAGCAAAGGGGGTCTACATCTCATGCCAATCCATTTCTATTCTCTCCTAGAGTTGATTACCTCTATTAAAATTTAAATAATTGAGGACTCTCCTCATAATTCATCTTAAGTTATTTGGGGACATGACCTCTAACCTTTTAAGAGGTACTAAAAGCTGGTCCCATCTGTTTAAACTTGTAGCCACTACTGAATCAAAAGACTATCTTGAAAACAAATCAAAAGAAACAACAAAATCATATATAGGCTTTAAATAATGTGTTTTAACCTCATCATTTAACAAAGCATAGTTAAAATTCTCTTTGATCAATCTGGGAATAGGAAAGGCTGGTCTGACACATAATCATGTAGTCTTAGCATGATTTGTATAGTCCTCAAATCTGCCTTTCCATGATATTTGATTTTTTAATGTAGAATATAATGATCCCATTTAAACTTATCCTACATGAATATTTATCAAAAACTTATTGTGCTCATGATCTCCTAGAATCAATTCATGCAAATAAAATTCACAAAGCAAATCCTGTTGATCAGGTTCAACACTATAAAAAATTTCTAAAAATGTTGTTGGCTGCAAAATTTTGTAAGGAAGATGACAGATCTACAGAAGCTTCCATCTATAAAATTGTTCAAATAAAAACAAACTATAAACAAGAGAAGGATTCCCACATTCCAAAAGAGTTTCCCCTAATTTGCATGCATCCTACAAATTTTCTTCTAACTCTTATACTTTACCTTTTAATTCTTTCATTTCATTTTCCAAGAGTTTGTTTGAAGAATTTGCATCTTTGTTTTTCTATTTAAGTACATAATATTCTTCTTCTATTTGTTATATTATTTACAAGGGAGGAATACCTAGATCTCTTGTTTGACAACCATGGTCAACAAATACCTGAGGAGGAGAAGGTGCAATAGTAGTTTCTTCAGAAGAGTTTACCAAATTCTACAATCTTATATTTTTCTTCATTAGACTTCTTGCATATATCTAAAGATCTATTTATTCAGCTTCATGTTCTTTTATTATTTCCTCTAATATATGAATTTCTACTACATGATCAACATACATTGTATCTAATTTATGCACCAAAGATGTGTTGAGATGATCCTTTTTTTGTAATTGATTGATCAAGTCAGCAATGCCAACTATTTGTTGTTGTTCAAGAGCTTAAGCTTGAGAAAGTTGTAAAGTTAGTTGTATAATAGGATCATTTATATTAGATGATTCACCTTTCTTATTGGTACATATAGTTTTCCCTTTATCCATTGCAATTTCAACTAGAACAAGTGGTTGTCTTGCCATACTTAATTCCTCTACCATGTGTGGCTCTTCCTTTGGATTTGGCTCCTCCATTATGACTGGAGGGTTCCTTTGGAAAATAATTTATTTAATATCTATAGGTGCAGGAATATTCTAATGTATGGGGAAATGAGACACCATTTTAAGACTATATAAAATATCTACAACTTCATGTTCATCTTCTTCTATTAAAATGAGCCTTCTCCTTCTTTTAGTTACACTTTTATCTACACTTGGTTGGCTTTCCTTCTTAACTACCAAACCCTTGGTCTTCTCAAGATCTATAGCAACCTTCCATCTCAATTTTCTTCTTCTTGACAAGGGAACTAGTTGTACAATAGACTCATGAGTTTCTTGTGGGGACCTTGAAACTTCAAGGTTTTGAGACCTTAAGATTCTTCTTAAAGAAGAAGAAGGATTTTTTGTTGGGACTATAGTCTGTGATTTATTCCTTGGTGTTGTTTTCTCAATAGATATAACAAGTAGAGATGAGCATTCTTATGGTGAATTTAGGGTTTCTTATGCAGACAAATCTAGAATTTGTTGTGCTATATTGTTATAATTTTACTCACAGAGCTCTTGACCTAGCTGAAGGAAATGGTGCTAGTTAATAAGCTAACTAAGGCCATGATGCCTAAGAGCATTATTAGGGGTTGTAGACATAACTTATAGAGCACAATATAAGAAATATGAGAGGTTAATTTTGTATTGAGGGTTTTATCTCCCATGCTTAAGATGTATTAACATTTTCATGGTGTCTCCCCCTAAAAGACTGTGTTGCCCTTCATAAATGATATATTTAAGTACCCACTTGGCTACAAATTTCCAAGGTTTAGGAAGTGAATTTATTTTAATCCCTTTTGATTTTCCCTTGGAATATACTAGACATGAAGTTTTGGTCTACTCATTACCATTAAACTAACTAATTAAATCACTAAATAAAACTCTACCTATATCTCTCATTCCCTCTTATAGAACTTGTAGGAATAACAATGCCTTTCACAATTGAAAATTTAGGGGTGAGATTGGTAATGAATTCACTTACCATTGTTTCATCAAAACCCTAGAACTTTTCAATGAAAGGTAGCCAACCATTGGCTCTAAACACTACTACAGAAGCATTATCTTTATGAAACTTTACTGGATCCTTCGGCTCTGATCTTGTCTTCTGTTCCATTTCTATGCAGAGTTACAATCAACTTGATTCCCTTAAATCCAATTAAGGTGTAGGCTAATCTCTTGTTGAAGTCTTTAGGCAATAGTCACTAAGGATTGGTAGACTAGCTTCTGTTGAAGTCTGTAGAAAGGAAATGGTTAATTTGAAACATTACAGTTGCATGAGTCTGTAGTTTGGTATGATGATTTGATACAGTTAGCCACACAAATTTCTACTGAGTGTGTTATCCACTTTGTCTCATCAATACATGTAATTTGAAATGATGATGTGTCATATTGATAGTGATAATGATTCATTATTTCATTTAAAACCCCTTTTTATGATGTTTCATCATTATGATACTTGATGACTCAATTGATGATATCAAAGTTGTGCACTTATCCGTAAACCTTTGGTGGCTTAGTTGCATGATTTTTAATATGGCATGTGTCATTCCATTTTGAAAGATTCAAATTTGCATCATCTCTAGAGAATAGTATCTTAATCAAATCAAAGATAATTAGTTAACTAAACATAGATAAATAAAATATATGTCTTACTTACCTTAACCTTAGATGTTATCCTTTGCTCTCCACGTGTCCTACAAAAATAATTTTGCATGGATTAGTTAATTTCATGGAGATGACCAATCATAGTGTCATGATGATATTTTCTTATAAATTATTGGTTTTTCCCATTGGCTAGCCATTGCTAGTTTTGTAGCCAAATCCCTTCTTTTGCATTGAATAGCCAGCCAACAAGCTGGTATTTTGGGCACCCATTATCAATAGCATCCTTGGAAGCATTTTCACTATTGATGATTTTTATTTTTATTTATTTTTAATTTATTAATTAATTAATTTGTTTTTTTTTGTTTTTTTGGACTATAGGATTATCAAGGAGCATATTCATTGGAAGATGTAGAGATTTTTAGAATAGCTACTTGATCCTTTACTTTTTGAATAAATTCATCTTTATTGAGAGGTTTTTGATAGAGATTCAATCTATGTCCATTGACTAACAAATATCTTCTACTATAATCAATAGGTATCAGCTTAACAGAATCATTTTCATAGACCTCTTCAATCTCATAAGGTCCTAACCATCTTTTTTGTAGTTTCCCTTTGAACTGTTGAAATTTAGAATCAAACAATAGTGCCCAATCTCCTTTCTAGAACTTTCATTGCTTGATTTTTACATCATGCCAAAATTTTATTTGATATTGTAGCAGTTTAGTTCTTTGTACTACTTCCATCCTCATTTCATCAAATTGATTAAGCTATAGGAGTATTTATTTCTGTATTTTTTATAATTCAATTCCTACTTCTATAGCTATTTTTTAAGTTTTTAATTGAAATTCAATAGATAATAAAGGCTTCTTAGCATAAACCAATTCATAAGGTGAAAATGTAGTTGTTGTTTTCCAAGTAGTATTATAGGCCCAAATAGCTTCTGGTACCTTATCTGCCCAATTCCTTCTACTAGAATTAATAACCTTGGTTAAAATGGTTTCCAATTCTCTATTGGTGACTTCAACTTGTCCATTATCCTATGGATGGTATGGAGATATTTTTCTATGATATGTTTGATACACTTGCATGAAATGCTTTATCATGTTTGACATGAACTACAGTCCCTAATATGAGACTATCTCTCTTAGAGCACCAAATCTTTGCATGATTTTGAAATATAAGAAATCAGCTACCATCTCCTCTCTTTCATGAGTTAATGCTTCCACTTCTGCCCACTTGGTCATGTAGTCTATACATACTAGGATATATTATTTTCCTCTACAAGGAGGATCCATCGGACTGATAAATTAATTCCCTATTTTTGAAATGGTTCTAAAACCAATTAAGGATGAGGGTACAAAGGCATCTCTATTGAAAGAATAGGTTGTCTAATTCGCTAACAATCATCACAATGTCTGACATATCTTTTTACTTGCTAATGAAGATGAGGCCAATAATATCCTACTCCCAATATTTTATGTATGGTTCTTTTATCTAAGTAATTACCTTCTCCTGGTTCATCAAGACAAGGTCTTATGATATCATAAGCTTCATCATTTGTCACACACCTGTGAAACATATGATTAGGTCCAAGTTTAAATAAAATTCCATTAATCCATTTAAAAGAAGAATTTTCTCTGATTAACTGTTTATTTTCTTTTTATGAAAAGTGCAAAGGAAACTTACCTGTGGTGAGGTAATTGTCTATGTCAGCAAACCATAGAGATTGTGCTAAAATAGCAAATAATTATTCAACTAGAAAGTTATCTTCTACTAGTTCTTCTTCACTTGTAGTGTTTATTCATGACAATAAATCAGCAACCAAATTACACTTCCTTGGTTTGTCTATAATAGTAACATCAAATTATTGTAAGAGTAATAGCCATCTAATAATCCTACCTCCCACAATTGGCTTGTTGGTAAGATATATAATAGCTGAATGGTCTGTATAGATAAATACCTTGTAGCCTGTTATGTAGTGTCTGGATTTGTTAATTGCATAAATTATAGCTAAGAATTCCTTCTCAGTTATGGTGTAATTTATTTAAGTAGGTGTCACAATTTTTCTAATATAATATATATCATACATGTTACCCTCTTCATCCTTTTATCCAAGAACTTATCCTAGAGCTATATTTGAAGCATCTACATATATATAGAATGGATTAGTCTAATATGGTCCTTTCAATACTGAAGCAATAACAAGTTTAGCTTTGATGGTCTCAAAGACCTACTAGCAACTATCACTTCATTCAAATGTACTATATTTTGTAAGCAACACAAATGTAGGGGAAATTATTTGGCTAAACTTATCTATGAAGCATTTGTAGTAACTAGCATGTCCCAAAAAACTCTTAACTTCAATTTGTATTTGTGGAATGGGTAAATTGGAGATTATATTGACTTTATTTGGATCTACTTGAATGCATTTTGTAGAAATATGGTGTCCCAGGACTATTCCTTCATCCATCATCAATAAACATTTATCATGGCTAAAATATAATTGATGTTCCTCACATCTGATCAGTACTCTTTCCAAGTTGGTAAGATAATCTTCATAAGTTTCACCATAAACAATGAAATCATCTATATATACCTCAACACAATCATTTGTAAGGTTAGAGAATATTGCCATAACTACTCTTTGGAAGGCTGTTGGAGCATTACAGAATCCAAATGGAAGTACTTGCTAAGTAAAAGTTCTCGAAGGCCAGGTAAACATAGTATTATCTTGATCTTCAACTGCTACCATTATCTGGTTATACCCACTAAACCCATCCAAGAAAAAAAAATATTTCTTTCCTGTCAAGTTATCAAGAACTTGATCAATGAAAGGTAAAGGAAAGTAATCTCTTAATGTTGTTTTGTTCAACTCTCTATAATCTACACATACTCTAAACTTTTCATTTTTCTTGGGCATAATTGCAAGAGGTGAGACCCACTGGCTCTCTAAGATGGGTTAAATAAAATCAACTTTTAGCAACTTTTGGATTTCTATTGTGACGATTTCCTTTAATGCTAGGTCTATTCTTCTTTGTGGTTATCTGACCGATTTGATAGATTATGTGTAAATTTGATGAGTGCATATGCTAGGGTGAATTCCTTTCATGTCAATATAATCCCAAGCAAAATCCTTGGTATGTCTTTTTAATACATCAAAGAGTTGATCTTCCTATTCATTTGTTAACCAACTATTGATGTTCAAAATCTTTCTAGGTAATACCATGATTGGTTTTGTACCTGTGTAGTTGGATTATATTTACTTAAACTCACTAATTAATGATTTTAGAGGACATGGATGAGGAAGTAGCTTATGAAGCATTGTTACATTATCAACAAACTCTTTTCCAGGAGGAATCAGTCCTGTTAAGCAATAATGAAATTCATCTAAGAATAGAGTTTACTACTGTTCTACCAATTTCCACACACTTTTCTAAATCAATCTATGATTATATGATGAATAGGTACTAGAATAAGTATAAATGGATGTTTTAAAATATTTTGTTTGACCCAATAATCTTAAACTAAGGTAGTCTATTGTTTCTAGACTAGCCGAGTCTGTAGCTTTCAGAGTAGCAGAGTCCGTAGCTTCCAGCCTAACAAAGTTCATAGTTTTTGGATTGGCAGAGTCTATAGATTCTGGATATATGTCTCCATTCAATTATTCCAAGTTTTTTTTAACTATGATCATGGCTAAGGAGGAAATATTGTTTAATGTGTTGTCTTATTCATCCACCCAAAGTTCTTGTATGTAATTTGTTGATAGTTTTGTGAGAGGATACAAGGAGATACATTTGGATTTTAACCCACTAGAAATGGTCATGTCTCCTAACCTGTAATTAATTAATGATTATACAGTAGCTAACCATGGTCTACCTAAGATTATATGATATCTTAGATTATTTATTTTGGGTTGCAAGACCATGAAATATAATAGATGTTCCCAATATTCTATTAGCACTTCAACATTTTCTATAGACCCCTCTTGTTTCATTATCGACTGGTCTGCCATTTGAAGAATAGTAGTTACGGGTTGTATTTTTATAAGAGATAATGCATGGAGAGTATCAGTTATCATGACATTTATTACTTCTCTCAAATCTAACAAGACATTAGGAATTTCTTTTCCTCTGATTGTAACTGTGATAATTGAGCTTCCCAGATCTGCATATTTTGGAACTAATAGTTTTCCTAATAATAAATCAACAACTTTTCCATCAACATAAATGGTTCCAAGATATTTTAATTTCCTCCCAGGTGTCTTAATACAGAGGTTTTTGATGATCTTATTTAATTCAAGTATATCTCTAATAGCTTTTAGAAGGGGTACCTCAATATTGATCTTTTGCAACTAATGGACCAAGTTTGAGTCTAGTTTAATATCAGTTTCTCTTAACCTTTCAAGAAAAATAACTACTAGTGTAGTAGTGTTTCCTTTGTTTACTTCAAGGCTCATTTTTATTTTAGCTTCTCCAGTGCGTAATTGAGATGATTCTATCTTTTCATTTTCATTAGGTATCTCAAAAATGACAACTAGAGGTTTTTGTATAGTTTTTCCTGATCTCAAATGTATGTGTAAACACTCAATGGATCCAACACTGATTGTTTCTTCTTGTTCATTAACATAAATAGGAGCTAGTTGTTTATTTTTTATATTTGATATTAGTTGTGTAGGCATTGAGGGCTGATTGATTTGTCCTTGTTGCTGAATAATTGGGGTGGCATAATGGTTTGTTGTTGAAGTCGTCTTCTTGGTTGGGTGAATTGTGACTATGGGTTCCACTACTAATTCCATTGTTGATATGGTTGTGGCATCCATTGCTTCTATGTTACCCATTGTTGCTATGACTGTGGCACCATCCATGGAGGTGTTAGCATCCAATCTTGTCCTGCCCATGGATTTTGAATTGATGGAATTTGGGGTTGATTTTAAAATTGTGAAAGAACTGAAACATTCCATGGTGTCATCCATGGATTAACTAGATTTATTACATTAAACTATCCTTGAGCCTAGTTTTGTGGGGCAAAGTTTTGTCTCTGAATATAATTTACTTCTTCAATGGACTGGACATGTGTTTTAATTTTATTATTTAAAAGAGGCAGAAGGGTGCAATATTTGGTATCATGATCTATTGCCTCAGAGATCCCACGTGATAAAACATTGGTTCTATATAGGGGGAAGTCTCTAAGAGTGTGTTTCTATTTGCACTTAGGATAGTAGATTTTTAAGGGTTATTTTGTATTTGCTTTAGCTTGAAGGCTATCCAAAGTAATATTTAGTGTAACCATGATATCTTCTTTAGATTAGCAAATTATTCCATTAATTTACCCACTTCATTAGATTTCCCCAACTTTCCTTTCCTAATTCTAGGTTTTATTTGAGAGTAATTGGTATAAAGCTCAAAAATCTGATCAAAAGCCAACTTATTTATATCTCTTCTGCCCATCAGATTTAAGGCATCTCTAGTGTCTTCATCCAATCCTTTCAAGAAAACCAATTTATAAATGTATTCAGTGAGTGGATAACTTCTTCTTTTTGGAGTGAACATGAATCTATTCAAATAATCCTCTAAAGATTCATCATCATTTTGTTTTATTTTGAAGAAATCCTCTTTTCTTTCTTGCACTTAGTAGTAATCTTGGTATTTGTTCAAGAATTTTGTTTCTGTGTCATCCCATGTTCTAATAGAATTTCTAGGTAAACCCATGAACCATCTCATAGCTACATCTTTAAGTTTAGAGGGAAATAGTTTTAATTTTTGGGTATCAGTTGTGTAATCATAGGTTTGACATAACACCTTAAACTCAAATAGGAATTGATCAAGATTTTTTATAGATCATCCTCAAAAATTTGATAGATTAGTTGGTGAAATATTTTTCATGGGGTTTTGATGATTAGGATCTGCAATAATAGGAATGGAAAAAGTCCTTCCTGGTGGTGTGAATTTTTGATTTTGTTTGAGAGCCATTTATTCTTCTGATGATTTTTCAAAGTCGAGATGATCATCCAAATGATTGTTTGTGGTCTCAGTCATGGGTTGTTCCATGTTCTTAGAATTTGTTTAGCTATGGATCTTTGAAATGCTTATTCTAAGTATTTATCAATCTCTAAATAATGTTTTCTTACAAGAGATTGATCTTGAAGAATTTGTCCTATGGGGCTTACATGTGGCAATGACCTAGTTTCTATCTCAGTTTTAGAAGATTCTTGCAAATAGGTTTCACTTGTGTCTTCGGGTTCAATACTTAGAGATGTTGAAGAAGTGTCCACTTGTGTTCTTGGTGGAAACATTGGAATAAATCATCCTTCAGAATATGTAGGATGGTACATCAATTTATTGACTATTTTAGATTTTTTTAATGATTTTTTACAATTTTTCTATTTTTCAATCTAGACCAATAATTATTACCTTACTAACACCTTGTATTCCCCGGTAATGACACCAAAAATGATGAGTGTAATCTATCTCCTCATTTAATAAATATTCAATTGATGTCTTATCAACTAGGGCTGGTGTCCAAAGCTATCTGTAGTAAGGTATGGGATGGTAGATCTAGAAGGCTACTTATGGGGGTGTTTGCTAATCCTATTCTAACATTGACTAAAGAAAGGAATGTGTTCTAAACTACATGATTCATGATTTTGATGAAAAAAGAAATAAATCAAATCAATCCACTCTTTTGTTGGAATTAAAATATCACACTCCTATTTTATGTTTGCAGGAAAAGTAAATTCACACTCCTACTTAAAAAAGGAAGTTTGCTTCACACTTCTACTGTAAAAGAAAATATACTTTGGGAGAAAAGAAATGAAATAACAAAATTCTCTTTTCAAACTATGAATTTGTTTTGATGTTTTTATAAATAAATGTAAACAGTAACAAGATTCTAATTAATTATAAAAAAATTAATAAATTAGAACATAAATACCATACATAGTTCCTGGTTCCAAGGAGAGTGGGCCCTTGTTCCTTTTAGACTCAGGAAAAAAGATTAATCAGTGATAGAAATTGAAGTATTAATTCATAGAAATGAAATGATTAAAATCTAGCTGAAACCTATACACTTTTTAATATATGATTCTTAATTCTCTATTTTCTCTATATCTTCTATTATATTCATAGTCAAAAGTCTTACACTTTATACTAATACAATCAACTCAAAATAAGATGCAAAAGAATATGACTCCTTGGTCAATCCCTTCATCTAAAGATAGGAGATTGGATTTCTAATAGACAAATTATTTTGATGAAATAAATATCCTATCCTATAATAGTCTTAAAATCTGATTACATACAAGTTTATCAAAAGTAAGTCTGTCAAAATAGCAGGCAGTTATTTTCCTTATTTGATTCCACTTGGAATGGTTCTTTCTAATCTTATCTGGCCTCCAGCTTCCTATTTCTGGCTTTGTCCTTACAGAATTCTTGGAAATGATCCTACATATTCTATAGAAATGAGCTTGTAGAGTCCATAGAAATAAGCTTGTAGAGGTCATAGAAACAAGCCTATAGAGTTTGTAGAAACAAGCCTACAGAGTCTGTAGAAACAAGCCTATAGACTCCATAGAAACAAGCCTATAGAGTCCGTAGAAATGCTGGATGGAGATCAAAATGGAACGTTCACTATACATCACATGTGTCCCTTTATTGAGAATTATTTACACCAAAGATCACTAAAACATGATATGTATTAGACATTAATGATGAAGTAAAGGTTTAGTCTTTAGTTCAATATAAACAAGACAAATATCTAGTTTCCATGTAATAGTTATCTAAGAATTTAAGATTTGCATAAGATAATATCCTTTGAGAGACTGATTGAGGGAAATATTATGTCAATAATGAGCCATTTTATTAACTCATCATGAGCTAGAATTAGATCCATAATATTCCATAGAATGTGAGTAAAATCACAATTACACCAACATGAACTTAGGTCTAATACTAAACTTTGATCTATAAATAGTAAGTGACCCCCACTTATTAAAACTATTTAAAAATTGATATTATTTAAGTATCAAAATTTCCCATCAAAATTGCTTATACATCCATTAAAATAAAAAAATATAACTAAAATGAAAATCAATATAATAATTTATGAGCAAAAGTAGAGACAAAAAAAATCTAGAGTTGATAATGGAGTTCATCTAGGTGGGAATACGTCTCTTAGTTTGATAAAACATGAACCAATATATAAATGATGTAAATAGAAATTTAATCCTTACATCACAATGTGCTATTGGAATGGGCTACAATGCTACCATCTCAAAATTAGGAAGTATTGCAAAAGATAGTTTCCACTGATCTCCACTTTGTACTGAGTCACTTCTAAGGAACTCATCTTTATTTCTTATTTTCTCCAATGAGAGCTTTGAATCTTTGGAAAGAGAATTTCTAATCAAATGCACAACCTTTTATATACTAGTTGAGGTACACTTTTTCTAATTGAGATGATTATCCATAATCCTATTTTATAATAATGATAATTGTCCTTAAGCATAAAAATATCCTATCAATTACATGAAGGGTTTAATTTACATATTAATTGGAACATTTGTGTATAAACTTTATTTAAAACATGGATTTAATTATGTGTATCATTACATCAAAACTTCTATTACCTTATCAAGGTTTCTCATTCATTTAACATCATCGACCACCCTTCCATGTAGCCTCATTTGACACTTTAATGGCTTCCTCAAACCTTCCTTAGCTTTATTTATGGTTTTCTTTAAACTTTTAAAAATACCATGTATGAAATCCATCATATATATGCCTTTTTAAGGTTTTTCCCATGTTCATGATTTTGAATAGGCTTTTTAATCCATTTATAAGTGTCCTTAATTTAATCCCATGGTGCCATATAATAATCCTTCACGTCATGCCCTTTGGAATCTTCAACAGTTTCTTTGCAAACTATATGGGGATTATCTCTTATCCTTTTTTTTTAAAGTTAATTTTCTCCATGTTTAAAGGCATACCATGTGGGTTATAAAAATTGGGACATTTATTTATAAGAAAGAGATAATTTGATGCATAATTATGGAATATTACAGATCTACCACATCACTTGTTTGTTGACTAGGTTTGACCCATGTTGATTATTGTTGACTCATCTTGTTGACTTTTGACCAACTTTGATTGATCATATATTGTGTTTATGAAATTTATTTTTCAAAATAAAAAATTTAATGGAAATATCTCGATGATATCCACACCATAGAATTGTTTTATAAATGTTCTAAGATCATCAATTTTTCTAGTTTGACAAATTCTAACCACCTATTGGTCAAACATTGACCAATGTTAACTAGGGCATATGATGTCTATTTTTTGCATTATAATACTTGTCAAAAATCTATTGATGATCTATACATGATGGATCAACTTTAAATAAAACCATGGAACATCTAAAAATAACCTCTAGATCAATGTGTATCCTCTTCCCCTTCCATAAGTAGTTCCAACATAGATTCCAACCACACTTTTAGCACTGACACCAAGTATAGTTCTATCATTACTTGATATTTCATGATTATTAGTTAAAATATAAATTAAAACTCATATGAATATATAATAGTGTTCCATAAAACCCATAGATTAGGACATGTCTTCTTATATAGAGTCTATATTAATGCATACTCTCCCTTGGATACCATTACTAAAGATATCATTGCATAAGAGATACGTCACATATTTTGGAGGACCTTCCACAACTCAATTTATGCTAAGATTAGTTATATCATGATCCAAGGATTCTTAATATAGGGCTTATACATCACCTATAAATTTTACTTCTACTAGATGGGTCCCTAAAACCCCTATAGTTCACAAGGCATCATAATCAACACTAAAACATTATAGCATCACTAGTCAGGTAACTTTAGGTTTAGAGTATACAACATACTAGATCATGGGATCATCTTTCACATCACATGCATTGTCAAATTTCCCCTCTTTGACATAGGTCATAGTGATGGTAAGTCTCCCATGAGACTCATTGGTTAATATTGTTCCTAACCTTGTACATACTACCTTCTACTTCCTTACGTTTATTACATAGTTTATTTTCATATGCTTGTAGATAACTTATACTCAGAAAACACAAAAATGATATAACATGTCAAAATAAAATAACATTAAACTATTTCAAAAACATAATTCTTTTATAGATTGTATGTATTTTTATGTTTACATTTCTACTACTTTCTAGATATTGCATATTGTTAACTATCCTAGTATAGTCAATTTTATCATACACATATGCTTTGCTTATTATTATCAAGTGCATGTAGATTAAAAATAGGACTCCAATCCACTACACTATTTTATACCATCTATCATCTACTCATAGAGGGCATTTACATTGATCCAAGTTTATACATTGATACTAATGCCCACTTGGATGCATCTCCTACATAGTTTCTTTAACCAAGATTTGTTTATACATACTATACATTTTAGTTTATACATTGATTGATATTTATATTTATCATGGATACTCATTACATATATTTATTCCTGACTATCACTATATAAATTCAATATATATGCATCCTCACATCCACATAAAGTTTTACTACATTGGTATACATGCTTTCATTTTTAGTTCCTAGATTATATTTCCTATACTTCTTCCATCTTTGAAGGCATTGAATATGCCATTGTTCCTTGTATTATACACTAATTCTCTATTTTTAAGCATTGGAAATGTGCCCATGTCCATTTTTTGTGCTCATTCATGATTTTATATGTGGACATTTGAATAAGTCCTTCAATGTGGCTCTATGCTAAATTGTTTGTTGTTTGAGTATGTGGGAATTTGAACATGTCCTTGCATGTATTCATTCTCATATTTAGTGACATGTTCCCATGTCTCTTATAGTTTTTCCCCTTATCCTACCCTTTTGTGTGCCTCATGTGATTATATTTTTGCTTCTTTCTATGCTTCTACACTATGACACTTGTATTTGATTGTTACACATACACTAGTTTTAAATGCCATGAGAGATGGCATGCATCTACCTATCCAACATGGGATCCTTCATGGACATCTTTCCCCCTCCCCCTAGGTAGTTCCTCATATTTTACTAATATATAAATTGATTACATATATATTGACACCTTTGTGTAATGCTATATTACAACATACATCTTACATTTCCTAATTATTCCCAGATACATTTACATTCTAATGTTATGTTTTACATTATATTGGAATATCATGCACATGTTCTAGATAACACATTTTACATAACTACTTCTTTATATGGAAATTATTACATAGGTTCCACAACTACCCTCAAAAGAGGGGGAATTTACAAGTGTTTGTCAAATATATCAAGCTCCTACATTTATTTTCATAGATACATCTCAACACATAATCTTAGCTTGAGATATGAGACATAGGTTAGATATAAAATAAAACAAAGATTCAGTAGTCAGTCTAGATCAAATATAAATCAAACTATACAATCATTAGTGCCAGGATTAGTATACTAGTGCTATATGGAACTAATGTCCACTATAAGGCACCACAATCTAGTATCCCTAACTTTAGAATAGTCCAGATCATTTAGACTAGTACACCAGGTTCATTATAGATTTATAGAGATAAATTCATAGTTTTGGTATTTATGTTTATATTTATCTCAAACTCATTCATTTTAGATTAGATTCATACCCGTTACTTAGATTTTGGGTCATCATGTGTATGATGATAACTCATACATTCAAACAATTTACACAATTTTAGCTATTACTCGATTTAGATTCACTATATTCATATACTAGATTGGGGGCATGTGTGTGGCACATAATTTCCATATACTCAAAACTAGACAAGTTGATTAGATGGAATGGTAAACTCCATGTCATTCTTTATTCTATATACACTTGATATCACATTCTATTTTATCCCCAGATTCATGCCTTATTCCATCTATAGTTGTTGGCATTCCCAAGTGGCCCAGAGTCATCTAATATACTTGAGTGGTAATAGAGATAAATACACAATTAGACTATACTCAATTATATACTTCTAATGCTTTGTGAATTATAGTTAATGATGCATCTACATCATATGGGGGCAATGATGGAGTCATGGCCTACTAGAATTATTGAGTCACCTATATGAGATGGCTAAACACATTGTCTTTTGAAGCTTTTCACATAGATCATGATGCAACAAGTATGGGTGGGAAATAAAGGAGTCAAAATTAGATTGAGTTCTTGAGCCACCCATATGAGGAACAAACGAGTGATCAACATATTTTAATATATTTAATGATCAAATCACTATACACATTCAAATATATAAGTTGTCACCAGGTTCTTGTATTGGTTCACATAACCAATAAAGTGTATTCATTCTTTTCCTCTTTCTTTACTCATATTTACTCAATTATTTCTTTTTAACATAGTCTTACTCTTGATTATCTCTTAAGTAAGGATATTTTTTTCATGTTTCATTATAGGACATTGCTTTGAATCGTGTGACACATATCCAGTGCCAAATTCTCATATTCAAACTCATCTACATGGGCTTCACTTCTAAATTAAGTTTAGGTACACTTATTTTTCCTTCATACTAGTCATTTTGCTTTGTTTTATTACTAACATAAAGGTGGGGGGAGATGTAATCACCTAAAAGAGATAATTAGATGCTAAGAGTGTCACTTGAGTTAACCTACCTTAGGCTAGCCATATACTTATCCTTAACAATTATACATATATTTCTAGTTATTCAGTAGACTAAAGTCATCTAAAACTAGTCAAAACACAATCCCAAAACTGTCATCTCAAACTCCAATCCAAAATTTTTAGCAGTTTGCAAAGATTACATTAGCACCACATTTGGGAGACTATAGTTGTATGGTACTAGTGTTCCCAAATGGGTGTTATTTCCCTTAGTCCCATCTCTTATTAATAGATAATTTTTCAAATGTGTGCCTCTTAAGGTCATCCTAATTTCATTTTATTATCCACAAAAGTAACATAACCCTATAAATATAATTCAAATCCACCTCTATTCACCATATGGAAAAAAAATGCAATATCTATTCAAAATAAAGACAAAGTTATATAAAATCAAATGTATTTGATCCCTATTATACCCTATATTTTGCATAATACCATCTAAGTATCCCTATGCCAATTTTCAAGCATTAGTAAGCTCAAGCACATTCAAATCATCCAAGGCTACTCTCTTTATATAATTAGATTGCACATACATTAAGTAGTAGGTGGGACAACTACATTAGACACGATCCCTCCTCAGAGTATGTGTATGTAGAAACTCTCTACATAATAGAGATATAGGTTTCAGTCACATAGGAACATGACCTATAGACATAGGTGCATGTGCTTCATAAAATATTAATAGTCCCATAAAGGGGACATTAGCACCACATTAAGGAAACTACATATGGATGTCTCTACTATCTAAAGTGGGTTCTAATGTCCAGTAAATAGGTGAATACCATAATCTTGTTGATGACAAAGTCTACTACCTAGATCACAAATTTTAGAACACAAATGATCTATGACAATAATTTTTAAGATAAGTCTCTATGTATCCATATTTATTACTATTTTTAGAAGATCAAAAGAAGTAAAAGTTTATATAAAATTTGTACATAATTATTCCATATTTATTTAAGTGATTTAGGCATCTCAACCCTTTAACCAAACACACTAATTACACTTGTAAAAGACAAAAAGGTTAAATCATAATACTTTAAAATTACTATTATATGTTTTAATTGTATTAAATTTGTGTGTGTGTGTGTGTGTATGTGTGTGTGTGTGTGTGTGTGTGTGTGTGTGTGTGTGTGTGTGTGTGTGTGTGTGTGTGTGTGTGTGTGTGTGTGTGTGTGTGTGTGTGTGTGTGTGTGTGTGTGTGTGTGTGTGTGTGTGTGTGTGTGTGTGTGTGTGTGTGTGTGTGTGTGTGTGTGTGTTCCTTAATTATGTTTAGTATAGTATCATAATTCATGGAATATCATAGTATGAAAATACATTTAATAAATCTTAAACAAACCATTTTACATACATATGTAATTATAGGTCCCTTATAATCTAAGATGTTGTATACACTCATTATTGTCACCTAATTTATTTTAAAATATTTTATACACATTATGTGCATGATTTTTAGATGTACTTGGGTGAATGGTATAAATTTGATATTATTGAATCATTATTACAACATCAATTTTTAATACCATATTTATTCATATTCACACATCCATGAAATTTTATATACTAAAAATATGATATTGTATGACATACTAGTCTTTTACACTTCAAAAATACAAATCATGGGTCAACCCTCCACTTGTGACCTACCAAATATACAATGGATCATGTTTTCCATCTCATAAATCCTAATTACGTATCCTATAGTATAACCCTGACATCATGATGAAATGTATCACCTTTAGTGTATAGTATACATAACACCTAGTTTTCATCATGCATAGACATTTAGAGATCATCATTAAATATTTCCCCTATAGGACACTATCATATAGATTTGAACGCTAGGGTTGATGGTAGTGTCCCCAATCTAAAAATGGTGTCCCTACCTTTAAAAAATTTAAATTGAAAATATACTGGAATATAATAATTTGCCTATTTGTCTTCCTTAATCCTCCCATGATATTTAAAAAAAAGGTGTAGTATAAATAAAAATAAAAATTCATCCATTATGCATATATACAAATAAAAGCATGAACCTCATACACTCATACAACACTATTATAAATCAATATAAAAACTGAGCTATATTACACTCTTATTCACCATTTCTAAATTACTCATATTAGTAGTCCTCATACTTCTATGAATAATTCAAAGATCATACCATGAGAATAATTTGTCAAGTTAAAATATAGATCATTACATGCACATAAATATAGAATATTATATAATTTTTCACACACAAGACCACATAAGGGGGAATAATATATTAGGTTAGAGTACCTCTTTAATGTATATAGCTATATAGGAAATGACAATTTATAGATGGGTATTGGAGGTCATATCAACTTCCCTTGAGCCCATTATCCCATATTTTGTAAGAAGACATACCCTAAAAAAATAACCTAGGGTTTTGGAGAAAAGGATTTATTCCATGAACCTATACATGTGATGTGAACTAAAATCCTTGGGGTAGGTGGTTATCATAAAAAATAATTATCATATCAAGCCATATAGAAGCATCAGATTAAGGATATATGTACTTAGTTTCAAGATCTTGGAAGTAGTGTTTAGGTTGATAGAAATATAATTTCATAAATATGACAAATCAAAGCAGAGCATTAGTCTATCTTATTCTACACCTATACCTTTAAAATAAATACATCATTGAATAAGAAAATTATTTTTTATAATTCATGTTTAAACTTTTAATATATGGTTTAACAATATAGATTTCTATATTTATCATATTTTTAGACTCAATATATTTACCAAAATATTATAAATTTGATTTCACATAATTGGCATAGTTTTATAACATCTTAATCCATATTTTATTAGGATATTCCCCATAACCTTTATCCTAATAAAAAAAAAGTTTAAACATGTGGTGAACTTGAATTATGAATCTTCTTCTGGAACCCTCACATTGTCTATGGTTTTCAACCTTCTAGGGTTCCAAATTTAAATATTATTTCCTTATCATGTTGGATTATTTTATATAATTTTTATGTCTCTATTTTGATATTCTCATTTTGGTATTTAGAATATTTAATATGGTTAAAACATAACGTCTTTCTCATCGTAACCCTAAGGATGGTGATAGATATATTCCCTATAACTAGGTCCATATTATCACTACTTCAATGGGTAAGCTATCCCATCTTATAGTGATAATAAATTTAACCAACATACCTTTACTCAAAACATTCCACTTCCTTGCTCTCTTCTAGATGGTATGTGTATGCATATTCAATGTAATGTTTCTATAATTTTTCTTGTGAACACCTTAAGAATAAAATGTTCACTATGATAAAGTCAATTAAAAATTAAAAATAATATTTTGTTTCAAATATTACATCATGGAAAAAAAATAAAACACATACAAATAATCCATAAGTGTTAATAATTTGTATATATTGTCACCTATAAAATTCATGCCTATTGTAAGTTCATAAAAAAATTGGAAGCCAAAATATAATACATCTACAATTACTGATTGAAAAAAATAGCAAAAAACTATTAAAATTTCAAGTGAAATTATAAGAGAAATGTTTCAAGAAAAAAGATCAAATTTCCTCCTATACATCCTATTATAAGATGAAAATACAATTATACATATCATAGAATGCATCAGAATCATACATTCTTTTTTGGATTTGAAGAAATAAATACAAAATATAATTTATAGTGGTGATACTATAACATATACATCAATCATATAACCCACCAACATTACAAGTGCATCTTATGTAATATAAGGTGAAGAAAAAACTAGTGTGGGTACCAAATTATAATTCACAACAAAAACAAGTTATAATTCAAAAACATAGAGCAATAAAATATTCAAAAGAAAAAATTACATTAATAAATATTTGAAAGGAAAAGCAAGATAAATAAATGTCACATAAATATCAACATGAAAAATCAAAATTACAAAAATATCAATATGAAAATAAATAATTAAAAAAATAATGTACTGCAAAGGTAATATTAAAAATAAGAGGAATTGACAAATCAAATTTAGGACAAGGAATAAAATGTTTAAAGCAAGGTTTATAACAAAAGTCATCCAAAACTAAGAGAAACTTGAAAAACCTAAAGTTTAGAATATGGTTACAAAAGGAGTAATTAGAATCATCTCCTCATATCGAGAGTCTTTCTCTTTCACTGATCACATAAAGGTTATGGATGATCAAGACACATTATTTTGTTATTTGTCATTTCTTATCCCTCTTGGAAATAAGTATCAACCCTTGTGTCAAACTATTTTATCTCCAAAATGTATGGGATCAATTAAGTTAAGAGTTTTTTTGTAATTCAAAAGAGTTCCACGTTACTTCTACTCTTATTTCAAATCCATCTGCATACAATGTTGTATTTGGAAGAGGACAATTAAAATTAATAAGAGTAATGGTGATGAAAAATGGTTGCATATCATTAGATCACAAAACTAAAGTAACAGAAATTTCCAAGGAAAATAGACAAAAGGAAATCATGTCTTCATCTACTTTACAAATAGATACAAGTAATGGAATATTCATAGAGGCACATGACATAATAAATGTTTCAAAATATAAATAAAAAAATGATAACCATAATATGGGATATTTTTCTATTCATATATAGATAAAATAGAAGATAAGAGTGGCATTTAAGAATTTAAAAATTAAGATATTATGTATTATAATGACTGCCATCATATTGATTATGCACAATATGAATACAACACACATGATAAAATGACTTCACAGAGGCATCTTATTGATGTGATCACTCACTTCCTGTAACACTTTTATTTGAACATAGATTATTTATTCTTTTACTCTATGATTGTTATTCTAATCCTTATCCAAATATTTTTTGAACCACTAGCTCTATCCTTAATTTTGGGGGCACTTACTCCCTTATTTGGGAATTAAATTTAAATAATCTAAGACAACTATCTTACTATGATTTTAATGTAAACTCTATGTGGTAACTTATTTGTTGATTATTGCACACCTATACACACTACAGTTCCCATTTTAACCTTTAAGATCGCATTTGTCTACTCTTACATGAGTTCACATGGACATGTCTAATATGCTATGCTTTAATGTTTTATTCATGGGGTTACCAATATTCTCCTCCTATTTTTAAGTGCTTGCTTCTTACCTTGTTTTTAAGATTTTTCAATTTCACTTATGGAAATTTTACTTCTCAAATAACCAAGAAAATAGAAATAATTGAAATAAATTAAAAACTGAAAAATAATTAGCATTATTGTGTTTAGTATATTTTTTTATGTATTTTGTTTACTTTTTGTGACTAGATGAAACATAATTTCCTTTCTATACACACATATTTTTCATGGGTACTTGAGTGTGATACAAGTATACAATAGATACATGATAATAAATATGTTCAACATTTTCTTGTATCCACATGACACACTACTTTGAGGGCATCTACTTCATTGATCATTATTGATATAGGTTACATTATTTTATGACCACTTAAAATTGTCATGTTTATCATATATACTAATGATTACAAAGTGTTCTAGATATGATATGATAAAGGACATTTTATTAACATATATATACGATAACTAGTATGATATACTTTTATTGGTTGTTTATATTATACTAGTTAATCCTATAACATGGCTTACTTGAGTGTACTTATTGATTGATAGCTCAATTTGATTATGGAGAATTTAAACATGTTCCATGTTTATCATCCACACTTCCACATAATGTTTTTTCTTTTGTGTGTGAAAATTTGAACTTTTATTCTCACTGAGACAATAGAAATTATAAAATCCCCTTGTTTTCAGTTTCCTTATTCCCCTTTTGTGTGGTATTCAGTTGTCTTGTGTGTGCACTTGATTATTTGTTGAAATTATTTTTGTTATTGATATACAATGAGATGATCTATATAATGCATCTTAACGACTATTGTAATACTAGTCATATGAATGTTTTAGATTTTGTGCATTTACCAATTTTATAATGAGTTAGTGATGATGCAAACGTGTGTATAGAACATATATAATAATTATAAGAAGAAGTAAGAGGAAAATTATAGGAAAGTAATAAAAAGTATAAACCAACAAAAAAATTCAAAAAGAGAGATTTTTGAAAGGCACATATAATAAGTTGAATTACAAGAAAATTGGAGCATGTAGAATTATGAAGAAAATCAATGGCAATACTTATGAGGTGAGTTTACTATAGATTATATATATATATATATATATATATATATATATATATATATATATATATATATATATAGTGAAAAATGTTTTATATTTATATGATTTCCATGGAGAATATGATTAAGGTTGAGAAGATGAAGAAATAGATTACCAACAACAGGTGCCAAAGAATAAGAATTAAAAGATAGTGTACATTCTGGATAAGAAGATAGTAAAGACAAGGCAATGAAGTTATGATAGGTATTTAGTACAATGGAAATTATTAAAATAGGAAGACAAAATTTATATAATGGGATATAAGTAATATATATAAGAACAAATGGCATTAGTACAATTAGAGAAACTCATAAAAGTTGAGTTGTTTTCAACTAGAGGAAAATGATGGAAAAAAAGAGGTTGAAATTTTGAAGGCCATAAATTTTGATCTCTAACTATGAATGAGTCCATATTCATGCCAAAATTACCATCTCAAAAAGTTTAATGCATCCATAACATGACCTTAATATTATTGGACATTTTAAATATTTTTTCGATGCCATACCTGACCATCTAAGGGTTGTAAATTTTAGTTTAATATTATATCCAATTTTTTTTCTAAATTTATAAATTGTCTATTTTTGTAACCAAACTTAAATTTTAGTTCAAATTTATTTGAAAAGTTAATTTTAGGTGTTTGTTTATTTTTGGATATTTGTTGAGATGTGCAAACTTGCATACGAAACTTACTAAAAATTGTAGATGCTAAAAATAACAAGTCAAGTTTTATTATTTTTAGAGTTATTAATTTTTTCATGTCAACTCTGATTCTAAGTTGAGGATTATCCATGGATGGTTTTTAATTATTTATATCATTAAATATGAATCAATACATATTATTATTTTATAAGATTTACTTATTGGTAATTTTATTATATTGATAATATTTAGGTTCAATAACTAAATTTATTGATGTATCTAATTTGATATGATACCAATATATTATTTATTACTAAGTGACTGATATATACATGACATGGTTATATAATCCTTCTGAGATACCTTAACTAATATTTTACATTGTCTACCACTCAAAAAAGATAGGGTGGTGAGGGATATACCAATTAAGGAATGTCAATGTAACATGAGTCTGCATAGTTCTTAAAATTATCATAATTTCATATAATTTACATGAGCTAGATATAAACCTGAGACAAAATAATATGCACTTGGTACCAAATTTCATAGATTTGAGACATACCTTTTTAGATTAATGATAAATATTATATATAGTTAATATATCAGAGGTTTAAATATGATCTAGATATTTCATTTTGAGATACATTATAGCTACACAATACACCAAGTCATAGATACATATTCACATTATACTTAATTTATAGTATAATTTATGAAGGGGCATGAATATGGTTTATTCCTTATTTATTAAGTATTGGTACATTGAATTTATAAGACTTACCAATTGAGCTCTTAAATGAATGAAGTAGTTAGATCCCTTTAATAGTTTAGTCAAGGCTCAATGCCCTTTATGTCTTTGGAACTACTCCTATTTTTAATTTTATATGGTTATTCCATTTCAACTTAACTATATTATGTATACACTTGAGGTTTATGATCAAGACTCAGTGATCTGAATGGCCTTCACACAACCCACCCTCACACTAGATTATGGAAATGGTCACCCTCAAATTCCATATTCACATATTAAATTTTAATTTATCATCCTCTTTCTCTCAAATATTTCAATATCGAAGCATTATCACCAAATAGATGTATTGAGGGGTAACTTGGTTGCATAGACAAGCATGTGTATTCCTTTCTTCCTTTGTTTAGTTTCAATAATTTTAGATACTTATTTTTAGATTATATGAACTAATGATTATGTAGCATACTTTTGTTATTTATTTAATACACAAACTAAAATAATTCAAATAGTGCTCAATAAAAAATAAGAAATGTGTTGTACAAATCACTTTATGCATTTGTTTCCTTTAACTTTGTAGTTTCATCCTTATGCATCATTAGATTAAATGGGGAGTAAATGTAGATACTAAAATATTATTATATATGACATACTATTATTTCACATTTTAAAATACCAACCATGGATCAACCCTTGAGCTTATGACATTTCCACTACCAAAAGACTCACATTTTCCATTTAATTACACCTAATTGCTTATTCCATAGTCAAAACATAACATTATGATGACATGGATCACATGTATCCTAAATTACATATATAACTTGATCTTTATATAGAATTACATATCCTCACCATATTTTTACCTTGTAAGACACTAACATCTATATTAGGACACTATAGTAAATGCTAATGTCCCCAATTTAATGTTGGTGTCCTTACCATTCAAGTGATCAAATGGAAAATACTTCAACATATATTAGAAAGAATATTTATATTCCTAAACTATCTCATGATATTATTTTAAAATTTATTGTATAAATATAAATAAAATGTCATTCATTATATGTCTAGTAAATAACAAGTGAGCACCTCTCAAGCTCATACTACACTGAAAATCAGGTAGACAATTGATATGTATTGTCTTATTCATTCTTATTTATAAAATAGTCTTATGAGAAGTCTTATTACAGGTTTAAATAATTAAAATAAAATCCCATGATCATTATTTATCTAGTTACAAGCTAAATCACTACATTCACTTGCATATAACATATTACATAATTATCAAACACAAGTCCATATGATATGGATAACTACATTGGTATGATCACCTCTTAGGAGTATATGTATATGTAGTAATAACTCATTTATATAAGGGTATTCAAGGTCAATTAAACTAGACATTATACATCTAACATCTATTTTATAATGTGACATGCCCTAATCAAAATACCAAAGGTTTTGTTAAAAATATTGATTTTAGGAACCTATGTGTGCAATCCTAAATGACAACCTTTAAGGTGAAAATGAACCCTAACATGAATAGATGGATATATTATAAAAGTTTCTATATATTTATCCAAATGTAAGCATTGAAACATGGAAAAAAGAATAGATGGTAGTGTCCAAACCTAAATGGTAGTGTCAAAGTTCACATAATACTAATTTAAAAAATATTAAAAATCAATTAACATTAGTCTATCTTATTTTGCACATGTACCTTTAAGATATTCTAGTTCCCCAGTTAATAAGCTAAGCATTGTTTCCCCTTCATATTTTAACTTTAAGAAAATTGTTTGATAATTTATTTCTCTATATTCATCATATTATCAAATTTAGTATCTTTATTAGAATATTGTAAATTTCAATTCATTTAATTAGCTTGATTTTAGAATAGATTAATCCATAGTTGATTGGGATATTCCACATAACCCTTGACCTAATCCAAGAAAGTGTTAAATAAAAATCAAACTTATATGTGTAGTTTACTATGGATAGGACCATAAATATTGTCCCAACACATTTTCCTAGTCTTTATTCTAAATTATGAAATAATTTTCGTCTTCCCTACCTTTCATAATTGTCCTTGACTTGTGTCTCACTTTTACTACTATTTCCATTTTATTTATTTTATTCCTTGTGATTAGTTCCTTGCCATGGGATTTAATTGATCATGATATATATCTATATAGTCACATTTTATCATTGAGATACACTTAATATAGGGTATTTACATTATTTTTTTTATTGATTGATTTCCTTATACATGGTCAGTGCATTAAAATGTTCACTCTCCCAGGACACAAAAAATCAAATTCATCAACATTATATTTATTAGTTGTGTTATAATTGTTTTAAGTTAGTTATATAATTAATATTAAATTAAATTAGAGAGTTTAATTAAATGGGATATCATATAAGATTGGATCATGAGTTTAAAAGGCACAACTAGCTACAACAAATTTTATAGTAGTCTATTTAGCAATACATGAACATAAAAAGTATTATGTATGGGAAGTATTATATTTTGTAAGTTAACTCAATAAAATTGAGATAAATAAATATTTTCCATAATAATTAGTCATTATGTTGGATTGAAATAATTAATGATTGATTCTGTATCACATTTATATTCACTTTCATTAGTAAGAGTGTTTCACCAAGATGTTTGAAAGAATATAAATTATGACTACACAACCAAATATGGTATGTATTTGAATTTAAAAGTGAAATCAATTAGATTTACATTTATTGATATTTTGTATCCAATTTAGTCTTCGTACATAATTAGGATAATGAAAAACTTATTATGTACCATATTTCTAGTCAATTTCATCCATATCAGAATGTCACCAATTAAGTGTCAATAAGAATCTCAATTACAATCTCATAGTATCATTTGAGAAGTCAGTTTTTTGTATGAATATAACTTATGGGTAGTAATAGATATAATTCATCCTAACTATTATCAATGAAGTATCCATAAAATTATAAATTGAGTATATACCATATCTATAGTAATTTAAACTAGTATACATGTGTTAACTAGATTTCATCAAGAATCTAAATTGTAATTACACAAATGAAAATGGTAAGTCTAATAACGTATAGGTAAACTTGGGTGTATTGATATGGATATATTTTTACTAATTACATTATTCTATAAAATATAACCATTGATTGATCAATTGATTTTGTATTCCATGTTTAGTTATTTACATTAGTCTCAGTACTTTGTCAAAGTGTCTTAAAGAGTCTCAATTAAGATTGAAAAGAAAATATGGTATGTTTAATCACCTCATATTTTCAAATATATAAAAATTTATCTTGTAGGGATATCATCACATCAGTATCAATGAGTGCACATCCTAAGGAGTGTACTACGATGGGGGTGGGGTAACACAATAATTTGTGAGATTTTATTCCTTGACCATATGTTACATATCTTATTATTCTCATTATCTTTTCATATGTTACTCTGGCCTATATTTTCTAATCATTCTATCTCTTTTCCTCATTTTATTAAATTTTATTAACCTTTTTTCAACCATATCAAACCTTCCAACATAATTTTTTAGTGTTCAATGTATTTTCCTACTATATTGGCTAGGATAATATCTTATTATCTCTATCCTTACCTTTTTCTATTATATTTACATGGCCGCTAAAATTTTATTTCCATTGATGTCATTCCTATTATATCATATGGGTTACCACAATACCATCTTTACTATATTTCATTGCTATATCATTTTGTTTGATACCATTAAATTTTAGGATAGGTGGATTTTAGGGATCTTACTCTTATTTATAGGATTCAAAAATACCATTTATAAAAAAAAATACTCATCTAGTATACTCTTTGCATAGACATAAATACACCATAAGTAATAATAATATGGCTTTGGGTATATGATATTATACTTGTTAAATCATAGTTCACATAATGTATTATATGCCATATAAAAGAAAGTTGAAAATGACAACTACTATAATTATTTGGATTCCCAAACAAAAGATACTTAGTCATTATTTGTTAAACCTTGATATCCAACTACAACATCTCTAAAAATGTTTCTCTTGATCTAAGGAGGGTATTCACATATGATTAAGTCAAGATAAAACAAGTACAATGGCCTATATTCTCATTTTCAATTTACTTTTTTTTTGTTTGTGTGTGTGTGTGTGGGTGTGTGTGTACATGTGCGTGTGTGCACGTGTGTGTACACACATGTGTGTGTGCATGTGCATGCATGCGCGCACGCGTGTGTGTGTGTGTGTGTGTGTGTGTGTGTGTGTGTGTGTGTGTGTGTGTGTGTGTGTGTGTGTGTGTGTGTGTGTGTGTGTGTGTGTGTGTGTGTGTGTGTGTGTGTGTGTGCGCGTGCGTACGTGTGTGCATGTGCGTGTGTGCACGTGTGTGTACATGCATGTGTGGGTGCATGTGCATGCATGCACACACGCGCGCGCGCGCGCGCGTGTGTGTGTGTGCATTTGCATGCGTGCATGCATGCGTGCATGCATGCGTGTGTGTGTGTGTGCGTGCATCTGTATGTGTGTGTGTGTGCGCGCGCGCGCGCGCGCGCGCGCGCGCGCGCGTGTGTGTGTGTGTGTGTGTGTGTGTGTGTGTGTGTGTGTGTGTGTGTGTGTGTGTGTGTGTGTGTGTGTGTGTGTGCGTGCGTGTGTGTGTTTCTATATTATATTATATTAATAATTTATTGTCTTAATTTTTTTATTTTATTTTGGGTTAATTTAATCATGAAAGATTGAAACTATCTGTATCAGTAAAATTATGCATGTATCATAATGAATAATTTAATTTGAAACATAAAATGTAAAATTTTATTTGTTAAATGCACTTGATAAATATTGAAATTATATAAAGTGCATTTAACAAATAAAATTTTACATTCAAATTAAACTATTCAATGTGATACATAAATAATTTTATTGATACACACAGTTTCAATATTTTATGGTTAAATTAACCCAAAATAAGATTAAAAAATAAGACCAAAATTATTAATATAGTACAACACAAACACACACATACACACATTCATGCGTTCATACACACACACACACACAAAAAAAAAAAAAAAGGTAAAATTTTATTTGTTAAATGCACTTTTAAAATATTGAAAGTAATAATGTGTGTGTGTTTGTGTGTTTGTGTTTATATGTTGTACTACATTAATAATTTTGGTCTTATTTTTTTAATCTTATTATGGGTTAATTTAACCATAAAAAATTTAAGCCATGTGTATCAGTAAAATTATTTATTTATCACAATGAATAATTTAATTTGAATGTAAAAGGTAAAATTTTGATTTGTTAAATGCAATTTATAAATATTAAAATTAATAATACCAATAAGATACTTAGCATGTCATTATATTATGTAGGTATGAGACTAAATGCATGCATTAGGAAATGAAGGAAGTGGGTTGTGAGTCAATCAAATAAAAATTAGACTTATTGGCATGCATAATAATTAAAATCCACAAGTGATTAATAATGATGAAGGTCAACTACCAAAATTTATAGTTTTATCTGTGTCAAAGGTGTTATGATGATTTAGTAAATACAATTTTCTTTTCTTTTCTATCTCCACGTTCAATCCAAAAGATGAACTATGCACACCATACCCATAAAATTTCTCTTGTGTTGAAACCCTAGGTAAATTTTAGACACTTGATTTAGTCATATAAAATATATATAAATATGTGTTGAGTTGAACCAAACCACTATGCATTCAATATCTGAGTATTGTGTAAATGTATGATTCTTTTAAAAGGAAAGTAACACTACATGTACTTATCCCCATTAAGTATGTGTGAAATAATGATCATTTAATGTACATAGCCTATGATTTAGGTTTTTACACTTATAAAATGATAACTTCTATTAGGTTTTGAGGTGATTCAAACTTGTCTAATTCATATTATTTTTGACCTTTTGGTAACTTTTAAGTAATAGGTTAGTCCCTCTAAATATGCAATCATTTGGATAGGTTTGATAGATTCTTTCTAGATAAGGAAAATGTTTATACCTTATTTTTATTTATATGAGACTCTTTAGATATTTTTTAAAGCTAGAAACATTTAAAATTTATGGGCCAAACCATAGTAATGATCAGAATTTGAAATGTGACTATTTTTTGGTACAAGATGAAACTATCAAGTTTAGATGGTACCATAATTTTGGTATCTTTAAAATCTAACACTTGTGTCCTAGAGATAGTAAAATTGATTAGATGGTATATAGATGTTTAAATATGTTAATTTACTTGTTTTCCATAGTCTATGGGAACTCCAATAGGTGACTTATAGTAACTAAAGTGGATCAGACCCATGGAAAGCATGTGATCATGATAGAATACCAAACATAGGTCATATATGTACATGAAGTTAGGTATAAAATAACATTTCATGTGTAAAATACTAATATTAATTGTGTAAAACTTCAATATAAGTACCCTATTCAGAAGATAAAGATATATACCTATGTGTTCACAATACACTTCATCATTGGGAGAAGGATATAAATGTAATAAGTACCCTATTAAAAATATGAAGAGTTATACATGTGTGTGCATAATACACTTTGTCTTTGGGATAATAATCTAAGTGTTCAACTCTGATAAAACCTACAATTAATATACATTAGTGTTGGAAGCATAACCACTGAGAGGGGGGGTGAATAAGTGCCCTTAAAAATAATCCATTTTACTTTAATGTCTCATTTTTTCATCCTTAAAATTCATGTCTATACAAGTCATTCAATCAACATCACATGATCTATCAATATCACAAATAAATCATACTCATAGAAATTATGAAACATGAGAACACGTCAAAACACATCATCTATGTGGGAAACCCTCATGGGGTATAAAACCCACTAAAATAAATCTTTGACATTTTGTCATATAAAAACATGAGTCAATTTAGTTGAGCACTAACCCAATAAGGAAGAACTAAATCCTTGAATTTATCTAACACCAACTAGAATTTAACAAGAACCCACTTACAAGGAGGCTACAACCCCCTAGGTAACTAATCGCTAACTCATCCACCTCTTGACCAAGTACCCACTCAACCAAAAAATTTGTTTCCACATTGATCTTGTTGTCTTGTACAAATTATGATCGACAAATTTCAATATTTCTTCTTCAACCACTCTCAAACAACTTCTTTCTCAAGCAAATCTATCTTTTATATAACAATTATATCAATAATACTAAAATTTTTACTTACTCAGCTCTAATATTCAAACTCATGATCTCAAAACATACATGACATAATAATTCTTTCTAAATCAACATATGAATATCTAAAGTCACATGAAACTTTGATCTTTTACTAAACTCATGCACAACACATGAAGGTCTTCTTCTTCTCTTTCATTTCCAAACAAGATCATTGTTTGCTTTCCTCGATCAAACATCATAGATAGTCATCACAATCATATGTGTAATAGATTGATAGACATACTTACCTATATTCATTTCCATTTAAATAAATCATATATTCATTTCATTCTCACCACTCTATCTAGACCAAATAGACTATAAAAACCTTTTCTTATACTAGTTTCTTGAACACTCATTTACTCACTCTCTTGTTTCGGCCAAAGCATAAAATAAAAAGGGTTCATCATTAATTAACCCTTAGAACACATTACACATAAGTAATAAACATAATTTTAATTGTCTTTGGTCAACCATATTCTTATAGATTTCAATCTCCCTTTAGGCCTAAATACACCTAAAACAATTAGGCCTATCCACTCAACGAATAAACAAATACCCAATATGGCCCATAAGTTCTTCTAAAATAAAAGAAACTTATTATAAAATTTTAATTACAACCTTTATGAGTATTAATCACGAAAAAGGATCCACAAACCATTTTATTACACTTAAAATTCACCAAAAGGCCTTGTATCTTCATTAAGTCTCATGAAGACCTAATTCCACAAAAGACTACCCTCTCTCGCTCAACAAAGACCTCTTATTTTAATATGAACATAGTAAAAATGAATAAAATGTATTTTAACATGGGAAATCAACTCAAATACAAACCTTCATGCATCAATCAACCTACCTTCAAATTCCTCAAGTCGCCATGACTCAAATAAAAACATGACATCATCTTCGCAAGCTTACTGTTGAAAACCTTCACTCTATTTTGCCAACACAGATCATAGATATGTGATTTTAAGACCTCATAAGAAGTAATTTGAGATAAATTATATATATATATATATATATATATATATATATATATCCTCTATGACCTTAAGGTCATATTGATGTAGAAACAAAACTCAACACTGAATGGTACTCTTCAAACACTCAATGACTCAAATTTTCATACACAGTCAATACCTTGTTAAGAATAACACAGCTTCTATTATCCTCAATCCTCTAAAAATTTTCATGTCATTAAAAACATGAAAACAAATCCCTTTATGACCTTATTAGTTCATATTGACATCAAAAGAACATTTCAACTCATGACATAACCTCTAGAGAAACACCACTTTAACATTCTTCAATATTTCTAAAAACTTGTCATGCTATAGAAGTGGTCACCTTCCACTCAAACAAGCACTACAAATATGATAAATGTTTTAGGAAAAATTTCAATAAATCCATTTAACATTCCATTTATCTTTATAGGTCGAATGAGATTCATTTGCATCATAAATATTTGCATTAGGGTTTATAGACACAAGGCACCTTAAAACCCTCATACCCCTATTCATCATATCTTTGATCTAGTTATTCACAAACAGGATCAATCTGACCATTTAAAAGCACTAACAAGATATTTAAGACCTTAATAACACATATAACCACTTTTATCATCCATCCAAAGTGACCAAAAGCTCTGCACCACTCATCAAGTCACTCTTGCCTACTAAAAACATAAACCATAAGCATAGTCCTCTTTCATTGAGATTTTATTATGCAAAGGTACACTTTCAAAACTTCCTCAATGTAGGAAAAAAGAATAAAATAAGGTAAAAAAAATATCCAACACTTAGAATACCAATTCAAAACCAATAGAGTGGTTTTGAATCCATTTTATTCAACCCAAGTTGTCTAAGAAAAAACATAGTCAAAAACTCTAAATTTGACACATAATAAATGCATATGTATAGATATCTAAGTCTCTAAATAATATTCAAGATAATCTACAAGAATTCTAATTCATATTTTATTTTTACACCAATATTTTTTGACCTCTTCCATGGCTTATATAGTCAAAAGAATGATCTGAGGTCGCAAAAATGCATGCAAAATCATTAGAATTCAAACCCCAACATCTATATTTTTTAATTCCCAACAACTATTTACTGAAGCATAAATTTGATGGCCTCTATCATATCACTTCACATATGTACAAATTTGTAATCTCATAACTTGATCTAGAGAATACATCAGGATACAAAACTTGCAGGGAATGATCTTGTCACTATAGAAAACACCTCCATGAAACCCTTTGACTAGAGTTGAATTTATAGGTACATATAATAAAAGCACAATAAAATGGTCTCTTCATACCTGCAAGATGATTAATGATGGTCTAGTTTCTCTTAAATTATAATGACACATTTTCCCTCTCCAAAGGATCATGAGAAATAATAGAACCTCATAAATGCATATAGGGAACCCCCATAACATCCTCTATCACCTTAATGACTTGCATACATGGCATACACTCTCAAATCCATAATTAACCATGTACCTTATATGAATTTGACAATAATGACAAATAATACCATTCTTAACAATCTCCCCATTTGTCATTGATGGAAAACCATTCTTAGAATGTCTCCTCAAATTGATCTCTCTCCCTCAATCTAATCTTTCTTCACCTTTGACATTAATGACAAAGGGTCTCTTTTTCAAACTACCATTTTGATCTTTCTACCTAAAAAAACTCTTTTCACTTAAACATAGCAAAACAAGATTCCTAAATCTTTAAATCATCTCACACATGCTCCCCTATCACCAAACACACCTTGGTCTACTTGAATTTGACAAATCTGACCAATCTATTGAACCCTCATCTATACTGAGATAGACCTTCTCAATGCCCTTCATATTACAATTTGAACTCTCACTCACTCTTTCTTACCCTTGGAAACCTTATAAGACTGATATGACATGATTATATTTCTATACTGACTTGGTAAAAACACACATTGAGCTAAAAGTTCCCCCTTAGCACATGACCATATAATCAACCAAGAACAACTCCTTGACACCTTTCTCACATGAGTCATGCCCATACTTCACATTCTTCTCAAGACATCTGAGCTAGCTCTTCTTAACTCCATAATTCACCTGAACCATATCAAATTAATAAAGACATATCTCTCATAAGAAGAAAATACCTTCATTGAAGACATCTTCATCCACATATGAACTACCACTGATGATCAACACACTAGCTCTAAAATGAGACCTATTCCAATGGTTAACATTCCTTCTCACATGAAACTAAAAACCATTTCTAACCTTTGAGGTAGACACATGATCCTATGAAATATTAAATCCATCTTTGACTATGTTCATAATAGCTCACAAGTAATGACAACACTTCTTAACAGTTCATTGGAGTAATTGAGGAGAAACCTCCAACTAAACATAAAGGACTACCTTTCATTGATATAGATAGTAAGAACACATGAAATACTACTTATCTCCCCTAAAACCATGCTGACAAGATATCTTTCACCACCAAACCTAGTCAAGCTACCCCATTAGGCCACCCTAAGTGACATAAAAAAATATTCACTCCTTCCTTCTAGCATCTCTCAACATGTTGACTTCTATATTCAATAAATAATCTTGGGGGTAATGAGTAAATTGAATATATCCCCCTCATACCAATAATTCACTCTTCAAAAAAAATAAATACAACATATAGGAACACACAACCACAACATATTTACATACCTTTCTTATCATACAACACCTACAAATATTGAACATACATCCACCATGCTTCCTCTTACTGATAAGTATATCCATGAATCCTAATAGAGACACCCCATTCCATAGGGGTCTATAATAATACAGATTCAAGATATTCCTAAATCTCCATGCTCTTACATGGATTAATGTTCTTCATCCTTCTTCTAGGCTTATTTAGAGCTTTGGATTTGACATCTTTACCAATAACAAGATCAATAATTTGACTTGGCTCTTTTGACTTGACATCTTCATTCATAATCTGATCTAACAGGAAGAACTCTTGACACACCTTTACATTTGAATCATTTGGATTGACCACTTTTTCATCTTTCTTACTCTTTTTGACTATTTGAATAGTAACAACAAATTCTTTTGACATACCGCCACAATTAATTATTACTCTACAATAACAACCAAATTATCTTTAACCTTGCACTCAACATGATCAATCTTAACTATATTAATATTCCACACCAATGTTTAAATCTTCCTATGCACTCTCGAAGTCCCACAAACCTTGACATATCTTGAGGACCTATTAACCCCATTTGAGCAGAATCTAGCAATGTGACTAACATTATGACAATAGTAACACACCATGTTACTCATACCTATTTCTTGATGATGACTTTAAAATCCATTTGACCAATTTCTTCTCCTTATATAATATATTTCCCTATGATTAAAATGATGACAAACAAAACCATGGACATGAAAATAATTTGAATACCTTGTTGCATTGGGTTGGTTGATTGGTTTTTTCATGTTTCCCTTCATGTTTACATCTTTATTTACTTGGTATACCTTCTCATGTTATTTCTCAAACTTTTTCAATGTGACCATGAACTACTCATGCTCAACCTTCAAATAACCTAACTCAGTCTTCAACTGATCACACTCTTCTTCTCTTTATCTCAGGCTTGCATTTACAACCTCTAACTAATTCTTGATAACCTTAATGGTCCTTTCATCACTTTTGGCATATTTTAGCATGTCACCCTTAAAATTACATATTTTATCCTCAAGTGTTTTTATCATTGATATCAAATCTTGACTCTCATTCCTTAGTGGCTTAGCCATCTTGTGCTTCTAAGATCACCTTTAAGCTATAAGGACCTGCTCTGATAATAATTGTTAGAATCACAACCATTGGGTGGAGGGGTGAATTAATGCTATTAAAAAAATAAATTTTAATTTAATATATCAAATTTTTATCCATAAAATAGATATTTCTAACAACCATTCAAACTTCACATGATCTATCAATATCACAAAGAAATCATACTCATAGAAAACATGAAACATGATAGCACATCACAACACATAATCTATGTGGAGAACCTTCATGGGTAATAAAATCCATTAAAAAAATTTAGACAACTTATCCTATATAACCATGAATCAATTTAGTTGAGAACCAACCCAACAAGGAAGCACCAATTCCCTAAATTTATCTATCGCCAACTAGACTTTAGCAAGTACCCACTTGCAAGGAAGATATAACCCCCTAGGTAACCAAGCACCAACTCAGCCACCTCTTTACCAAGTACCCACTCAACTAAGAAATCTATTTCCACCTTGTTCTTGTTATATTCTAAAACTCATGATGTATACCTTATAATATTTCTTCTTCAACCACTCTCAAATAGCCTCTTTATCAAGAAAATGTGTCTTTTATATAATAGTCATATCAACAACTCTTAATTCTTCCCTTTCATAACTATGATCTAGAAAATCATGTAATCAACACATACACTTCATAATCATGCTTTATACCATAAAATTTAAATATCTATAGTCACATGAAACTTTTCTCTTTTAATAAACTCATGCACAACACATTAAGGGCTTCTTGCTCTCTTTCACTTGTAAACAGGTTCACTATTTGATTTCTTCCATCGATCATCATAGACATTCATCATAAGAATATGTATCTTGGGTTGATATAAATCCTTACCTATCTACCTTCACATTCAAATAAATTAGATATTCAATTCAATTACTCCACTCTATATACACCAAATAAGTCTAAAAAACCTTCCTCTTATACTAGTCTCTTGAACAGTCATTTACTCACTCTCTTATGCCAGCCAAAGCATAAAATAAATAGTGTTCATATTTTATTACCCATTATAACATGTTAGACACAAATAATAAAAAATCCTTGATAAACTTTAGGTTGGCCATACACCTTTAGATTTAAATATCCCTTTAGGCTCAAATAGACATAATACAATTAGGCCTATCCACACAAAGGATAAACAAAGATCCAAAGTGGCTCATAAATATGTCAAAAATAAGCCAAACATATTCAAACACTTCAAGTATAACATATATGAGTCTCCATAATGTATAATTATCCTCAAACAATTCTCTTACAGTTAGAATGCACCAATAGGCATCACATCTTCATTAGGTCTCATGGAGACTTAATTCCAAAAAGGACTACCCTCTTTCTCTCAAAAAAAACCTCTTGTTTCAATATGAAAATCATAAGAAAACATATAAAATATTTAATTATGGTAAATAAAATCCAATACAAACCTTCATGTATCAATCAGCTTGCCTTCAAATTTATCAAGCCACCATGGCTCAAATCAAAACAAGACATCATCTTAACAAGCTTACTGTTTAAAACCGTGACTCTATTTTCCAAAGGCATAGAACTAATATGTTGTTTGTAGACCTCATGTGAAATAGTTTGAGACAAATTCAATACTTTTCTATCCCCTCCATGACCATAATGTCATCTTGATGAACAAAAAGCACTAAACTCTTCATGGTACTCTTCAAATTCACTCAATGACCAAACTTTGCATACATAGTCAATACCTTGTTAAGAAAAAAAAATCTATTATCATCAAACCTATTAACATATTCATGTCATTGATAACATGAAAACAAATCCTTTTATGAGCTTATGAGGTCATCTTGACGTCAAAATAATATTTTCAATCATGACACAACCTCTAGAGAAATACCACTTCAACATTCTTCAAGATTACCTAAAGTTTGTCATGCTATAGGAATGATCACTTTGCACTATAGAAATCATTTAAGACATGATAACTACTATAAGAAACATTTTGAAAAATCCATATAACACTCCAATGATCTGTATAAGTCAAATAAGATCCATTTTCTTCATGAACAATCACATTAGGGTCTATAGACACAATAAGCCTTGAAACCCTCATACCCCTATTCATCATGTTTTTAGGATAGTTATTCACAACTGGGATCAATATGATCATTTATAATCACTAAAATGAGTTTTGAGACCTTAAGACCACATCCATGCACCTTGACCATCCATCTAAATTGGCCAAAAGTTCCACACCACTCATCAAGTCAGTCATATCTACGAAAAAAAAAACATTAAGCATAGTCATCTTTCAAGGATATTTTCTTACACAAATGAAATATTTCATAACTTCCTTAATGCATGGAACAAGACTAAAATGAGGTAACAACAACATCCAATGCTTAGAACACAAATTCAAGACTAATAGAGTAATGAATCTAGTTTAAGTTTGTATAAACTAAACACATAGATAATTAAGTTGAACATATGGATTAAGAAATAATAATCCTTTATTACTACACTTTCATACATGAATGTCACAAGTACATATAATTTGTCAATATCTTATAAACAAGGATATAGCTATAACAAAATTCTCCATAATTCACTCACAAAGCTATATTGAAATATATTATTACAATAATATATTTGAACAACTAACAATATAACCTATAAAAAAATACTCCTATAAATACTTATTTACGAATGTAAGGACTAATCCTTAACATTACCCCCCTTAGTTTTTACATGAGGATAATTTATATCTTTAAGAACTAGCCCAAATATAATCATATGTCAATGCATAATTTTAGGTCTGCATACTACTATTTTAATCTTGTTGCACATGACAACTACTATACCAAGGAACACATCCTACATTTACTCCATGTGACTATAATAGATGTATTGCTAACTGATCATCTACATAAATAAGGTAGTCAAATGATCTCTACAGTCAGAGGATTTTTTTAGTTAACTACCCTCCTATACAATTATTGGCCACGTTCCATTATATATGTACTCTCCTTTTTCTCCAAATATTAGAGGATGACTAAAAAGGTATGGGAATGCAAACACACAAAACTTATTTAATGGAATATCATGAGGAAATAAATCCTCATTGTCATCTTATGCAGTCTCTGTTAATGTCTATTTCCACTCAAATAAAAACATCATAGATGGTCTCCACTATCACTAAAGAACTATCCTTGGCATTAGCTGATGTGAATATTAATGCTCTTCTATTCTTATTCAAATACACACACACAAACATATGTCACCAGATCATTTTAGGCCACATTGCTAGTGATTGATGAGAGGATATGGAAACTTCAACCTCCATTTCCTCTATCATCTAGTAAAAGATGCTACTTAATTAGCACATGTTTTGATTAAGCTTAGTTGTATGCAGATTTTGTGGAACCACCCACAAACCCCCCCCCCCCCCCAACCCCCACAATCCACTTATTGCTTACAAGTAAAAATGCATTTGTAGAATAAATATTTAATATTTTATAATTTTTAGCAATAGACCCTCAAAAAACTTTTATTTGAGACTCTGACATAACTCTTTGACAGAATGAGTCAACTATTTAATACTTTTGAATTTTTGATACAACACTTTTAACAAAGTATATTACAAGACTGTTTAGATAATTTTAAATGTTTTTTCTAGAACACTAAGTTTATAATTTTTAATTAGTATAGACTACAAATTAATAGTTAATTAATTTCTACCAATTATAAAAATAATGACCCATAAGATTTAAATACAACTAAACTTTATTTAGACTATCAAGTTAGCTAGACTTTAATAAACACTTTACTTTGTTTTGTTTCGTAAGATCTCCCTATAGAAATTAAACACTTAATATTTTAAATTAAACCTTACTAATATATAAAGTTTGAACCATGTAATTAATCACCAATCCCTATTAATAGAACAATGAGATATTTTTGTTCATAAGATCTTTTATCATTGTATAGAATGATAGAATAAAAGGAAAATGGGAGCTTGAGATCAGATGAATGGATCTGTTTGAAAAATCAAAACCAATCTTGAAGAGACATGTTGGTTTACACACAAGTTTGTTACACATATAGAAAGTGATGGTATAGGTATATCTAAACCTAAACCCTGTATAGGAAAACTATGGATTATATTGCATGGTGATTTCAAAGGAGAAAGTCACATGCTCAAGATCATGGGAGACAACTGTTGACTAGCGAGAAGAAATCATAAAATTAAATGTAAGATTATACCACTTCAAATTAAATATCTACTTTTTTAATGTAATCCAACTAAACTATTTACAATATCTACATCTATAAAGAAAACACTAGAGAAAATGTAAGAAACATGAGCAATATGTATGGTGTGAATTGATGGAAGTACAAATGATGGTTGAACCAAAAGAAGAAAATGTGGAGAGTTTGTTTACACATGAGATATATCACACCAATCTCTTTATATTATGCCTTTTTTTGCTCCTCAGAGCTACTAGCAAGATTAAAATGAAATGCTGAGAGAAAAATGGATAGAATATATAAATAAACCAAAAATATAGCTTATAAAACTGAATTTTACTATATTTAGATATGTTATATTACAACATACATTTGTGAACTATCTTCATGAATTAGGTCAATAAAAATTTTGTAGATACCCCTCACAATGCTCACAATGCCTAGAATCCCATATCCTTCTCATAAATGATAAATAGAATCATAAACTGCTCTGATATCGGTAATGAGTCCATTTTATGTTTTTACAAACTAAACACACAAATAATGGAGTTAAACATAGGAATTAGAATAATAATAATAATTTTACTATTGTTTCATACATGAATTTCACATGTACATATAATCTATGAAGCTCCTATAAAATAGGAGATAACTATAACAATATTCTCCACAATTCTCTCACAAAGCTATATATGAATATATTGTTACAAAATTATATTTGAATAACTAAAAATATAAACTATAATAGAACAACTCCTGTAAATAATTATTTACCAATGTAAATACTAATTATTAACATAGAGAGGTTATAAATCCACTTTAGTCAACTTGGGTTCTATAAGCAAAAACATAATCAACAAAACTTAACTCTGATCAATAATAAATGTACCTATATGGACATCCAAGTCTGAAAATCACTTTTAGGATAATCTACATGAAGTCTACTTCATATTTTCTTTTTACACCAACATGTTTTGACCTCTTACATGGATTTTATAACCAAAAGAATGCTCTCAAGTCCCAAAAAATCATGCACAATCATTTGAATTCAAACCCCAAGGACTATTTTCTTTAATGCCCAATGACTATTTATGAAATCATAAATTTGATGGCATTTGGCACATCACTACACATAATAATAATTTTGGAAGCTCATAACTTGAGCTAGAGAATACATCAAAATACCAAACTTGTGAGGAAGGATATTAGCACTATAGAAAACACCTAAATGAAACCCTTTGACCAAATTTGACTTTAAAGGTACATATAATAAATATATGAATAAAATAGTCTCTTCATACCTTTAGGACATTTAATAGTGGTCTAGTTTCTCTTAATCTAGAATGACACTTTCTCTCTCTCTCTAAAGGATCATGAGAAACACTAGAACCTCAAAAATGCATCTAGGTAACCCTCATAACATCTTATATCATGTCAATAACGTAAACACATGGCATACACACTCAAATCCATCATAAAGACCACTTTGTCATTAATGCATGATGTACATCATATTAATTTGATAATAATGACAACTAAGTCCATGTTCAAAAATTAGACAAATAACATGTAATCAAATTTGAAAATGAATTAATTTAAACTTGAAACATAAGATAAAGGAAGGAATTCACTTTTATGTAGGTGAATCATGTATCCATGTATATTTTTGGATATGTTGTTTACTTATTGAAGCATTGTATAATTGTGTTTCCTTGTTGAAAAACATGGATAATGACTTCTCTTGTTGAACATTTTTTAGAATTAGGGATTATAAAATCCCAATTTAAGTAACTATATAATGTCCATGGGTTGGAATTATAAATTCTCTAATGCTCAGTAATAGGGATTAGTTCCAAGGTAATTTAGTGTTAGTGAACCTCAATTAAACTAACTTATGTAGTTAATTTTTAACTCACATATTATAAGTTTCTAGCCAATATATTCTCACTTTAGTTAATTCCAATTATATTAAGTATCATTAAACTACAATCACACTACTTCAATAAACATGAATCGAGTACTATAAATAGACTTATATAGTGAATTGTGTTTACCTATAGGTTATATTAAATGTGATCACAAAGTTAAAAAAATGTAATAGTGTGGATGATTCAGTTTTATTTCCAATTAATCAGTGACAACTAATAAATTTTAATAATGAGAACAAGACTCATGCTAATTCAAGAAATCTAAAATAATTAGTTCTAACATGACATAATTTTTTATGCATCTATATAATACATATTATAAACATGAGAACCTAGATCTCATGATTATGTAAAACTCTCCATATGCATCACATATTCCACCAAATGTGTTTGAATATATCAAAACTTGTAATTTATGTCCCTATAATATGATTACATATGCTCTCAAAATTTATTTCAAATATGTAAATATGTGTCACAATATGATATTTGAAACACTCTAAAATTTCTAAATCATTCATTTTAATATTTTAATTTTATTTTTTCCACTCATGGATGATTATTTATATATGATAAGACTACTAAAAATCCCCCTTCGTGAGATAAGGAATACAACCTACAAATCACTTATCTCAAAATATAGAGTTAATTATATCATGTTATTTATTAGGGTTTAGTCATGTATAATAATGCTATAATATGGATAAAATGTTATCACAATAATGAATTCATCATCAATACATGCACAAAATATATGTAACCTAAGTAATACAAGTGTGATGTAATGAAGTAACAAAAAATGAATAATAATATGTATTAAAAGAAGTAGATTTGAATCATGAAAACACACACAAATGGGGAGGTACATTAAAAGGACTAGTGCATTCAAAAAACAATAAAGCTAAAAAAAGGTAATGGCCATGATGGACCCAATATAACCACATACAATAGCACTTAAATTTACACATAAGGACAAATGCCATATATAAGGGCCATGAAAATATACAAGAAACAAGGCCAAGGGCCACACAAAAGGGACATTAAAATTTTCTGAAATAAAGTCAATACGATAATAATAATTTGAAAATAAATGTTTCAGATATAAGGAAAAGGGAAGCATACAACAAATTATTAGCCTATATGAAAATTCAAAACAATAGTTAAACATAGAATAATTAACCTAGTTTGTCCCATCCAAGTATGTTAATATCAAAGTTACTAAACTAACATAATCATGTAACATTGTATAGAGTATTATTAATAGAAATATATGTGTAATAAATCAATGTAGCTCAGAATAATGAAGTGTAAGGTCACAAAATTATATAACATGTAGAAATGTGACTTTAGGAATAACATGACTCTAGCATTAACATGGTATTTGGGTATAGTAAATTATAGAATCTATGTATCCATATATAATATGTTTGTCATACATCATACTTGTATAATCTAAAGTGCATGCATGTATGAAAAGGAATTTGAAATCTATAAATAATGTGATAAAAATGCACATGAGAAAGTTAAGTAGAAATCATGTTATGTGCAGGTACTCTTTTTGTTTTTGAATATTCAAATATTTTTGTATTTTTTAATTTTTTTTTAAAATATGTTTAGAATTATGGAGAGTGTGGATAATTATCACAAATAATCTCTTAAATGGGATTCTTCCATACAGTTCTTATATCATATGGTTCCATTGTCACTTTTCATAAGTAGGAATTCACATATGTAGATTGAATTATATATCAATATAAGTATAAAAATTGATCTTGTGTTGAAATATAACTCCCATCATCATCATCATCATCATCATCATCATCATCATCGTCGTCGTCGTCATCATCATCATTTATGATATCATGTTTATGATTTGTAACTATATGAAGCCTAGGACTTTAGGGAATATGTTATTTAGTAATATAATTTATTTGTTATTTTGTTAACTATAGAACACATGAACCTATATGTGATACCATCTTAGTACATGTTTTAGTATACAATGGTCTATATGAGTCTTAAATGACATTGATGTGTGCAATTAAGAAGTTTTTATGTAGGAGAGTCATCTAATCTCCTCTAAAATAAATTCCCAAGATGATCTTGAATATGTGTATAAAATAATTATTTATAGTGATCCTAAATATTTTTAACAAGAAAATGTATATTATTATCCCAAATATATGTGTGCTAACCATATTTTATAGTGGTAAATGTGTAAGATGATATGCCTATAGCCAAAGAGGGTAATTATAGTATATTCATGATACTATAAATACCCTATTTTAGTATATATACTTGATATAAATATGTGTGTGTGTGTGTGTGTGTGTGTGTGTGTGTGTGTGTGTGTGTGCACGCGCGCGCCCAATAAATATGGTATTAAATAGACATTGTATATCCAAGGGAATTATAATAATATTTGAAAGACACATATACATGATACAACTAGGGATATGGTAGTCACTATTACAAATCCTACCTTAAGATGTAGCATAATGTGTCCCATAGTGTTATGTATATACCTAGTTAATCAATTGATTACCATTGAGGTATCCAAAAAACCCTATTATGTGTATATAAGAGTTTTGATAAGTTTCATTGTAAAAATATTTTCATATCAACCATTGTCTATCATGACATTATGTATAGGGTGTAAATTGATGTAATCTCTTCAAAAAAGTGAATACATATCCAAATCATATTCTACAAGGTCATTATCATAAAATATTATTATATGTTGTAATGGTATTATTCCCATAAGTATAATAATAGTAAACTCTAATGGGTGATCATATGTCAAAGGATGATGGTGTGCATTATATGTATAATGTACCTAAGTGGTATCCATAGTTGTTTTTACCTAATGCTTAGGAAATGGATTGGAATATATTTTCAAATATGAATTAACTTATAGTTATGATCCTTAGTAAAATATAGGTGTGTTAAGCTCAATAATTTTATCATCAATGAAATCTTGTATCTTGTGCCATAACTTGAAACATCTATTTATAGAATCTCTAGTAGATTTATGGTAATTGCAATATATAGTACTATCATATCCCTTAGGTGTATAGATACTCATATCATCTTATTTTGGTTGATGGAAATATTTAAGGTTTCACTTAAACACAATTTTTAATAGTATGTGATTAGATTGGGGTAAGCATGAAAATTACATTTTTTATACAATAGATGAATGAAGTAGATTTGTAGGTTGTGACAGTACATTAACCTTTTTGTTTTTCCTCATTCCTTATATCATTTAATTTAGCATTACATCTTTGTATTATTTTATAATTTGTTATTATATTAATTATATAATTAGGTAAATATTTTTTTCTTCCAAATATATGAGATTAACTTATCAATCTATCACTATATGACATAACTCATCAAATTATTTAGATTTATTGAAAAATATAGCCAAATAGATTGGTTCTAGAAAATATTCTTGAATATGTATTCTAAATCACTTTTAACATAGGATTATTCATATTAGATAGCATGGTATTATACAAAAGTACATAATCATTGATTATCTCATTGGAATCATGATTACGTTTGCTTATTTGAGCATAACATAGTTTATCAAAAAAATGTATGGTAAAGTGTGTTATAATATAAAATGCCAAAGGGTTGAATACTCAAAATGATTAGAGGTGGAGGTAATAGAACCACCATAAGGCATATTATATGATTTTTTTACCCTAATTTATTTTTATAAACCCTAATAGGAGAGACACTAGTCTTTGAATATATAATAATAAATATTGCATGAAAGCATACATTTGAAACTAAAACCTTAAAAAAGATTTTAATTGTTTGAAAAGTGGCATGTGATAAATATATTAATTATAAAAAAATGGATAAGTAATTATTTTATGTTCTTGACTAAATTATTATGACATTTCATTAATTATTGAAAATAAACTGGATCAAGATTGTGATTCATATAGATATGGGACTATACTTCTTACTTCATATGGTTAATTCCATTAGGTTTGGGTCAATATTGAGTGACAATAATGAAATATAGTTTTTAATATTAACTTGTGTTTAAGTAAGGGTATATGACCATATAATCACCTTTTACCATATCTTAAATAAACGTATGTTAAATGTTGAACTCTCTTGATGTGCACAACTCCAAAATGATGCTCCTTAACATTTTAACCTTAGTTGAAATTAAGAGGGAAATAAATATAAAAAACAAGAAATTTAAAATGGGTTGAAGTAACCCTAATATAAACCATTTATGATTGACCATTTCTTATATATCTTATAATCTAAGGTTGGAAATAAATCCACACACAATTCTCCTAACTAGTGTGATTGCGAAATTATGCTCAACTATATGAATTCAACTAATTATTTCTATTTGTTAATAAACAATGATTTTTTTGAAATTGATTTAGTATGTTTAAGACTTTGATATGGGTTTTTTTTAGTTATTTATTTAAAAGTTTGAGTAATAGGTAAATCTTAGTAAGTGCAAAATAATATAGATCTATACCAAATAAGTTCCAAATCCCCTATGAAGTGAGTTATTGATTTATATATATGAGTCCAATTGGGTAATTTATCATGAATATGATAAGATAGGTATATGTATTGAGACAAATGAAATACTTAAATTAAAATATATGCATTTTTGGAAGATGGAAACTATCGACAAATATAGGTTAGTATTAACTAGAAATGCTAACCCAATTTGATTCTAGTGAGATAGGAATAAGATAACAAACCTAAGCTTATGTAGATTTATATGTAGAAAATATGTAAGTTTATAATATAAAATTATGTAATTTTTTGTCTATAATAATATAAAATAATGTTTAGACTCATAAGGTAGCAAGTAAGTGTGAGATCATGGTGGGTTAGTTACATATTTGTAAACATAGTGGGGTAAATGTATCTAGATATTTTCATTTTCAAGTACTTAATACCACATTATAATATCTAAAAATTCCCACCTATGATTATATTAATTGAATTTATAGAGTAAATTTAAAAGGTATACCTTTGTGTGTAAAACAATCTTTTTATTTGGTAGGAAGTTCCAATTATGGAGGTCACTCAAAATCAAAACCAGTAACAAACATAGGGTATTGAATGTCCACGAATTGAAATTTTATATATAAAATTATAATTTTAAAATTAAAGAGAGAAAAATTAGTATATATATCTATTGGTGGAAATAATGTTTCCCTTTAAATTTTTTTATATGATTATTTCATTTTGAAAATTTGGATAAAGGCGCTCTCTATTGAATCATTTAGAGAGTTGCTCCACTTTTTAGAAAATGGATAAATTTAAGGTGTTCAAGCCCCATTTTTGTAACTATGTAAATATTTAGGCTATGAAAATCTAATCCCTAACACTAATAAATGTGTGGAGAATTACATCATGTAATAAACCAAATAACCACTTAGATATAATAAATAAAGGGAACCACTTGATGGTTTCTGTTGAAATAATGACATGGTCATTTAGCATAATTAAACCTCAATGTACATTACCCACACAAATAAGAATAAGGTTTTTTTGGATAGATTTATATATTAAAGGTTTATCACTACTTAGTGTTGATTGAAAAGTGATTAAGAAATAAGCAACTATAATAATTGTTAGTTTGAAATTATAAATTAAATGAATCATTATCATACCCCCTTTAAAACTATATAAATTGTAAACTATCATAGTATGCATACGCATGAACTAATATCATGCCTCATGAGTTTGAAAGTTTGTATATGTGCAAATAAATTATCAAACCCCATGAATATGTATTTGCTAATATTTAAATTTGAGCATATATATAAATAAAGTCTAAAAACATATATGTCAAACATACATACATACATACATATATGTATACACACACACACACACACACACACACACACACACACACACACACACACACACACACACACACACACACACACACACACACACACACACACACACACACACACACACATGCACACACACACACACACACACACACACACACACACACACACACGCACATGCACACACGCGCGCACACACACACACACACACACACACACACACACACACACACACACACACACACACACACACACACACACACACACACACACACACACACACACACACACACACACACACACACACACACACACACACACACACACACACACACACACACACACACACACACACACACACACACACACACACACACACACACACACACACACACACCACACACACACACACACACCACCACCACCACCACAACACACACACACACCACACACACACACACACACACACACACCACAGTGTGTGTGTGTGTGTGTGTGTGTGTGTGTGTGTGTGTGTGTGTGTGTGTGTGTGTGTGTGTGTGTGTGTGTGTGTGTGTGTGTGTGTGTGTGTGTGTGTGTGTGTGTGTGTGTGTGTGTGTGTGTAAAATTGTAATTCACACCCTTTTAAAAAATTTATGTATATATATGAATACAAATTCAAGAGTCTATGAATATAAGCTAAGGTATTTTTATTATACATGTAGATGCATGAAATATTATGAGTTAATTTATATTTATGTACCAATATCTACCATGAAACTAAATGTTCTCATATCTGAACCTTCAAAATATTTAAAATTTTTACTATGATTATCAAAACATGATTTTTATATTTATATTCATATATCCCAATGAAAATCTAACTAAATTGACTCTCTTTTGAGATGAGGGATAAGTATTTTAATTTTATTTTCTTAAAACAAAAACTAACTATATCATGTGATTTCTAAACATATAATCATATTTTCTAATGTAAACATTTGGAGAGCATGTCATTATAGTATTGTAATTGTTTATCAAAACATGCATGTAACATTTGTAATTAATGAAAGAGAATCCAAGGGGTTTTAAAATCTTTCATCAACTATAAATATAGTGGTATGTGTTTGTGCGGTCTTATTAATGTGTTTGTCATTTTTGGCAAGGTGAATATTATCTAATGGAATATTAGTAATCTTAAAATTATATATAATCAATCAAATTAGAGAAGAATTTGTTTCAGATATATACATTGTTACATGTAATATTTTTGAGTCTCTCTACCATTGATAAAATTTGGGATGTCACTACATGAATTGAAGGGTTACAATGAAATGGTTGTGGGGAAAAGGTTAAAGGGGTATGAATATATTACCTTAACCAACATATGACTAAATATTTGGTTTTAGCTCAAAGATTCATGATTTTTTTTGAAGAATAATGTCAATCTGAGTTAATATGCTCAAATTATGGCATCTAGAAATTGATAGTTTTTCATAGTGACAAAACAATAAGTCTACATTTTGTAGTAATTTTGAAACCACCAACAATTGTTTCATTTCTACAAATAGTATTTTTATAATTAGTGTTTTTTTATTGCAAGTTATGGTGATTTAACTATGAATGAGGTGGAAAATAAAACCACCAATAATGGTGAATAAATGGATTTGGAGGATTTCTAAAGGGATAACGAATGGGAAGAGACGTGGGAGAAAGTAGATAAATGTCTGAAAAGATATAACATTGGGTAGATGAGTGATTTAAATAGCTCAATATATTTTCACTTTAGAAAATAGACAACTCCATAAATAAAATATGGATATGAAAGTTGACCAATCCATGAGAGAATATGTATACAAGTTACTCTTCATGTTTACATCTCAATAAACCTATAAAGGAATGAGTTTGTGTGAGCATGAGAATGAATATGTGTCATTAAATTGTAAATTTTTGAATATGAGATCAACGAAGGTGTTTTTTTGTACTATGCTAGGTCTACTATTTGTGATCAAGTGTTTTAATAGATGAGTGTTTTAACCATGCATCAAAAAGTTAAATCTAGTCCGTAAATGGATCCCTTCTTTTGTGCTTGGATGATTTGGTATCATATCAATGTATTTAATTAATGGGTTGAATTTTCATGGTTATTTTATGAGTAAATTGTAGATTGTGTAAAATGAGTATACTTCAGTTTGTTATAAGTTGTGAAATCAAATTTTACATAGGTGAGGGTAAGTTTGTTATAGGTGAGAGAGAAATATTGAAAATTGGGATGAAGTGAGATAGTCTCTATTTGAGTGTGTTTTAGGTTATGAAGGAGAATGATTCTTGTTAAAGAGGATTTGTCACATGAATCAAGGAGATAAATTGAGATATAAGACTTCATTGAGATGTTTAAGGAATTACATGTAAGATTTGACATGATAGATGATGCCCAAAGTGAAAATATTTTAGCTACATGTGAATAAGAATAGATGTTGTAAATATTTTTATCCATGAAAGTAAATTTATATATCCTTAAAATAGGACAAAATAGAATATAAAATGGACCAATAAAGGTCAATATTACATAAGTACGTAAACCCACTAGTAAAATTGTTTTGATTTGTGGTAATTAGAGAACGAATGAGATCATGAATTAGATATTTGAGTTATAAATATTGTTCGAAGTGTGGAATATTGAATACCCCTTGCAAGTGAATGTATAAATTAAGATGTAGTGTGGTTTTATTTTAAATTATTAGATAGTTATCTAAGAGAAGAGAAAAATAAAAGTAAAGAAGAATAGAAGGATATGGAAACATATGGTTTTTAAGATCATGGTTCATGTTATGCACCTAAGAATTCAAATAGGTTGGTTCAATATGATTAATTTGTTGAGGCTTGGGAGGGAAGAGAAAAAGAAGAATATTTCAAATAAAAGGAAATATGAGAGGAAATCTGCCTTGTGAGCAACGAAAAATATATTCAAAGTGATAGACATGATAAGCATATGAGCGAGACTATGAATGTTATCTTGAAATAAAATAATATTGTGAGGTTTATATTTGAGGATCTTAAGTTTTATTATAATAAAAATAAGGAGGGATATTTTTTTAAGTAACCCATAGGGGAAAGTGTCCTCATGAAGGAGGATGTAGATGTGATATTTGTTGGACACAAAGGGGACCCATTGATTTATGATGGGAAAGAATATTTTTCAACACATACATGGGAAGATTCATAATTTTCCTCAGGGAATAAATAAAATGCATTTTTATTTTCTATTCTATAAGCTATAAGGGTGAGAAAATTAAGGTAAGCTAAAAGTTTTATAGGAAGAAATACTATAGGTGAAAGAAGAGATCAGTCATGAGGAGTTGTAGGTTTCAATGAAGGAGAAAATGGAGATATATGAATGGAAAGCTAATTCATACAAGGATAGTATAGATATAGATAATCAATGTGAAATACAAGATAATAGATGGAACATTGAGAGGAGGATATCCATTTTCATTATTTAAACTCATCCTTTTGGAGTCCTTCAAGTGAGCATAGCTTATAAAAAACACTAAAAAAATGTAAGAGAGTTAGATAACATGTTTATGAGGAATGACATAGAATTTGAATAAATGTTTGAGGGAAAGCTTGATTATATTAATATATTTGTTAAATCTGTAGGTCTATAAATTAATAATATGAAAAAAAAGAATTTCGTATGGTTTTGGTTAACATGCTCATTTGTATGAGAAGAAATGTGAATTTGTGGAACAATAACATAGTATTTTAATGGTGTTTAAATATCTAATTTATAATGAAATAATACTAATATAATTTTATCTTAAACTCACCATGGAGACAAGATAGATAGGGAAAATGATGCTAGAATAATTTTGTCAATAGGACATATAATATAGATTTAATTTGTAGAAACCGAAGGTGGGAGAGATAAATATCACAAGAAAAAGTGGAAGAGAATACAATGATAAGAATAAAATCATATGATTGAGGTGGATTGGATATGGTGGGTCTAATCCAATAAAGGAAAAAACAAAGTGAAAATGTAATATGAATAAAAAGGATTTGAAGCCAGCAAGGAGTTAGAAGAGGAAGAAAAAATCATGGTGTGTTGCAAGGGAATGTCATGGACATTATACTTCATGGTAAAAATGAGTGGTTTTTCCACTGATTCCATCAATGTGAGTAGGATCTCACATTTAAAAAACATTAGGAATCTAATGGATAAGAATCCAAGGGTTCATGCAATCTTTAATCAACTATAAATATAGTGACATGTGTTCATGTGGTCTTTCATTTGTTCATAGTTCTTGTGCATGTGTCTAATAATTTAATTTCACATTTGTGTATTTACAATAGAATTTACATTATCTACATGTGGTCTTGAATATAAAATGTAGTGTTTGGTGATTATTTGGTCATTAGTTTACACAACATAAAATATCAAATTGTAGCGTATCATCTAATTTAATTTTACATCACCCTATTATCCTATGGACAACATTCTCAAATTAACCATCACACTAGTTCTAGTGTTAATTATTATGAGAATAGTATACATTTATTTTGTTGATGCCTTTTTTTAAAACACAAAAATAAAATAATACAACATACAATAGAAGTTCCTTAATAATAGTAATTTTTTATGGTTCTATCTAAAAAAAAATTAACATGCTCAAGATTTAGGTAACCATGGTCACTATCTTTGTTTTTGGTGATGAGTTGTTTCATATTACTATTTACATGGGGACACTATTTGGGGGTAAGTAATTTAAAAAAAATTGACAAATAAAATGAAACACACTCATATTAAAATAAAATGCCTGTGAAAACAAAATTCAAATCTCACATCTCCTACCCATGTATTATATTCGATGTTGAGACCTGACATCTTAGTAGTTGTGTGGGGTTAGTAATTGGGAGAGATGACCATACTCCTTCACACATAGTATTTGATGATTAGTCTATGTGTTTGATTAGTCACATGAGACTATGTTAAGGGTATCAAAAATAAAAATAAAAATAAAAAATAAAAAATAAAAAATAAAAAATAACGAAACTTTAGAAAAATTTCAATAAAATTTATTGAAAAATCTTATTTACACGTTTATGTTGAAAATGGTAACTTTATCCAATTTACTGATTCTATCAAGGCTAGTTAACACTATATGAAGCCAATAAAGTTTCTATTTGTAAGTTTATAAAGAAATATAATTTCCTCACTTGGTCATAAGGATTAGGTCATCCCCATTATTACACATTAATTTTTGATGCATAGATTTGATTTTACCATCTCATACATACCACTTTCATTACTTTTATACAATTTGAATGTCATATGTTATGTTTAAAACATAAATCGATAATCACGTACAAAATAGATAGTAGTGAATTTATAGTGTTACACATATCATTCATTTTACATTATAACATTAACATACATATTATTCCCATAATATCACATATATAATCATTTTCCATAGCATTACCAAAATCATAAAATATATGTGCTATATCACCACATGCATAGTCATCTAATGTGTATAAATTGAAGGATCATACTTGAAAATTAAAGAAATAACACTAAATGAAAATGCACTAGAGTGAACCAAAACACAAACACACACACACTCACTCACTCACACACACAAACACACACACACACACACACACACACACACACACACACACACACACACACACACACACACACACACACACACACACACACACACACACACACACACACACACACACACACACACACACACACACACACACACACACACACACACACAAACACACACACAACATAGTTATTGTATGTTTGTGAAACACTATCTATGTTACAATCACCTCCACAGATGGTAATGTGTTCCTAAACTTCAAAAATTGAATGTATATGAATATACATGTGCAATCCATATCTCTAAGATCCTATCCTCTTTCTAGAGGAATGTCCTAATGTTGAATAATGTCATGGACTATGTCTTTTAGAATTCTTCCAACTTCTCACTACATGGTAGGATGTCTCACTTCTTATCCATGGGATATAATAAGTCACACCCCTCTACTATCATGAACATCGATCAAAACATGAACCCAATGATCCACTATAGTGGCTCTCATATCTAATCTACTGGTCTTTTCTCTAAGGATTTCTAGTTTCATATATGGATGGTAGGCCATTGTAAAAACTCTAGTGTGCCTACCCATCATAGATGGCTATCATGTATCTTTCAATAGCTATTCATGAGCCATGTTAGTGCCCAGCTAAAGTACATAGATCAAGGTGTTTGTGATCATATTCTTCTATCTCATGAATTTGTGTTTAACAAAAATTAATTAGATATACATAAAATAATTTCATATGAAAATAAAATAAGTATATTAGATAAGTAATCATGTTAAAAATAAATACATAAAGAGTTGAAATTAAAAAAATGCATTATTTTACCTGGATCATATTTATGTCATTCAAGGTATAAGTCATCCTTGCACTCATCTTTCTTCTGCTATGCCTCTTCATGCAACTAAAAAATCTATATCCTCTATACCCAATGTTTAATTATATTTTAAGGAATGTTATTGTTGTATTGGTGGAGGTTGTTAATCCATTGTTATTTGCTTGCTGCTAGAAATGCCAATCGGATGGGCACATGTATCTAACCTCCCCCTCCTATAGTGGGGTGATGTTTTCGTCCTCTATGTTTCCCTCTCATCCTTTCTAACATTATAATATGGAATCTTATGTCTTAGTGAATGCTAAATATTTATGCCAAGTTTCCCAATCATGACCTCTTTGATGCCCTTATACATTACTAGAGGCATTTAAAGGTTTCCTATGAAAGGAATCCAAAATTATTGTGGCACCATGTTAACATGATGCACCTCAACCTAAAGTAGCTTTTCTCTAACCTATTGTACTCTATAATTAATGAAGAGGTATAAATGGTGGGATTTTAATCCATATAATGATCATGTGAGCTCATGAAGTTTGTGGAGAACATGTTGTATGAATTTATGTTGCATGTAATGCTTGGTATGAATTCTCCAATGTTCAACATGGTTGGTGCAGGATGCTGCACTAACCCCTAAATGGATGATGATGTGGTGGAGTAACCATAATAGTATGGATTACTAACTTTGTCTAAGGACATTTTATAATGAATGTTATTAAGATTAGGCATGTGTCATAATGTCTTTAGTGGAATATTTCCACTCTTAGTTTGGATTTTGGTTTCAATCTAGTGAGATTAGAAAATTATATTTTCTAACCTGATGTTATAAGGCCATGTTTATTGACATGATTAATTATTACCCTAGTAAACATTATATTTAGATTGTTAATTTGGTTTATATAATCAATTTATAACTTGTATTATAGTTGTATTTTTCTAATTAAAAGTGTTTATAACACTTTTATTGGAAAACCTTTTAAGGAGTCTAAGCTACTATGTTTTGGAACACTATATGCTTGTGTTGTTAAATGATCATATTCATAAATGGTTATGTGTGTCATTGTGAGGGTAGGAAATTAAGCTCCTAAATACGGACACACTATAATCTAGTATTGGGAAAGTAGTTAGTTCCCCATATGCTCACTATGTTATCACGAGATGACACATGAACTGAAAAGATATTTCTATGGGGGGATGTGATTGTCCTTAGGATAATAGTTGGAATACTAACAAGAAAGGATTAATGTTTCCATGTTGGGATTATTTTTTATCCTCATGTATTTTTGAGAGGAAAGTTTACTATATTTTCATTGGTTTATGTTTTGGGTCTAAACACCTTATTTATATTATTTTATGCTTGATTGGGTTGAACTTTCTACCCTACCAAATTAGTGTATTGTAATCATTATTAATCCATTTTTTTAGTAGGTTTAACCTAGATCCTTTTGACATTTATTATTATTATAGCTGATTATTATGACTTAGATGTATGATTTTAATTATCATAATTATTTGTCTTGACTAGCTTATTTTTATCATGGATGCATATGCTTAAATTCACTATTGACATATTTCATATTCTATACATACAAGAGTTAATATAATTGTTATTTATGTATCAAAAAGGTATTGCTGATGTCCCACATTGGTGGTTGTAGGAATAGGTCAAGTGAACTAGGCTTGGTAGTAGACTTCAGTAGCTAAGACAATATTGGGTGGGAACTATGAGTAGTCATATTGATATCAATAGGGGAATTTATAGGTGACACATGTTTTTAATTAATGTTTCATTTGGGTTCTCTATCTTGTTTTGGTTCATCCTTATTTATTTGTTCTTTTGTTGAGAAAATTTTGGCTTATGCCAACCTTGTGTGGGTGTATCTATTGTTTATTGTTTCTTGCATTGGGTTGGTTTATAATAAGACTATTATTCCTCTTATTAAATTATTTTTGTGCTCAATTTATTTCTTGATGTGGGTGTTATAGTCCATGGGTTGGACTTAAATTCCCATTGCAAGTGATATCTAGCCTTGCACCTTAGACCCCATTTTATTATTAGTTTGTTCTCCATGTTTTGGATTTTATTTAACCATGTGCATTTTACCTACATGGGCCATGACATGGACCCTAGGCATATTGAGCTATCTTATGTAGAGGAGTCTATTGATGTTTGGATGAAATTTAATTTTATGATCATGATTTAGTTAGATTTACTCCACACCATTGATCTAGGTGAAAGGTTTTATTTTGGATTATCATTTTATATTTTAATTTATCTCCCAACACCCAATTATTATCATTATTTCATGATTTATTAAATTGGTTTTCACTCCACACAAAAGGATGGAGGTAAAATTGGTTGTTGTCTTTTTTTCATTGGGTTTTATTTCTAAAATGTGTAAATATGCATTTAGGATAAGACATTTCTAAATAAATAACTAGTAAAGTATTTACTAGGTGGTTGCTTTGTTAATGGTGCATAGTTTTTCATATTTTTTGTTTCAAAATATGTTTTAATCATAGGGTATACTACTTTTTAGGCAACATGATTCTTAAAATTTTTAAAATAGTCACCAGGATGGCTCCTCTCTAAGAGGGGGATGATGTCATAACCCCACCTAATTCTTGATATAAGGTCTTATTTTGTTTCATTTCTATTATCTTATGATTTGCAGATTATTTTATACACACACAAAAGTGATAATAAGGAAACATTATATTTTCCCCTCTTGATTCACAATCAATGCTAGAGTGCTCTATATAATCCGATTGGGAAGAAATGGTAAATGTAAGAAGGAAACTACATTTCCTCTTGAATGCAAGATCGAACGATGGGTGAAACATTTATTTTTTCCTTGGATTTTTATATTTTAGGGAGATATGAGTTACATGGTGAGATATTTAAAAATAAAATAAAATGTTTGTTAATATTTACTTTGGTCATATTTATTTTGGCATATAGGTTTATCTTGCTAGGAATGTAAAATTATAAGGGAGGTTTTATTATGTTTATTAATATGTGTTTGGGGATATTTTAACCTCTCCAAAAGCCCCCAATGCTATGACATCATGCCTAATATGGTGGTCTCACTCTTTCCATGCAAAATCCTAAAAGTCTTTTTTTTCACCAGTATGGGGCATGCCAGTTTCTAAGAGAAGGTTTTATTATTATTGTATATTTTGTGGATTGACTTAACTATATGCCTCATATAGAAAAGGATATTATTTTTGTCCTTTGAATTAGTGTGGCATCTTAGAATAGATAACATGCCTAAATCCTAAACATATATTACTATGGGAAGCAGATATATTTTTGGGGGTTGAAGTCTCCTCACAAACAAGGGGAATTGAATCAAACCCCTGATGGAAAGCCAAGCCAAGCCATAAATGGGAAGCAAAGTAAAATTCATCTTAAGGGGAGTCAAATGGAGATGAATATGAAAATCCATGGAATATTTAGAAGGATGGTGATGGAAAAAAAGACAATGAACCTCAAGCTGGTCATTCCATTTTAACAGATGAGTGAATTTTAATTTCAGATTTGTTTTACATATATTTTGCTACATTTAAATTCTTATTGAAATTGATATAAATAAACCCATTATGCACCTTAATCAATATAGTGGGACTTGACTCCATTGACCAAGTTTGACATTTTTTTGATTACATCATCCATATATATATTTTCATGTTGGAGTGACTTGGATAAAATGTAAAAACTTCATATGAGGCTCTGCCTGCTAAAATTTTTGTAGTGCCTCAATTGTTGATCATATATTAATGGTGAATTTAATTATTTTGTGACCCAAAATTGTTAGTGTTGAATGGAGAACTTAAATGGTAGTATAAACCCCAACATATTAAATTAGCACACCCATTAATGGGCTATGGATACACTCCTTCCTATGTATTATTGGATTTTTTTTAATTTTAAAACATGTTTATGTCTTAAAGAGAACTTGGTAAAATTGGGAATTAAAAATCAACTTAGGATTGCCATTTCACTTAGCCATGGTATTGAGGCAGATTATTTTTATGATTTTTAATGATAGTAGAATTATGTTTGATATGGTGTTAAGCCTTAGATAGGTAGAAGAAATCATTATAGTATGGAATTAATGTGGAATTTATTCTCATGTTGATTACACCCCATCTTTTTAGTTTAATATTTTCTATTTCTGATCTAAACCCCATTTGATCATTTTGATCCATTATGGGACAAGGAACTTGTATACAATCAAAACTGGACTTTTTGGACTATATGTTATTGTTCATGGCCTAGTGGATGTAGGTAAAAATATAATTGTGAATGGACCAAATGATTTATATTTGATAAGTTATATATATTTATATGCCTCTATTCTTATTCTATTAAACCACTATTTATGGTGCCCTAATGTAAAATTTTTTTAATTCAATTGTATGCAAGATTATCTCCTTTATTAAGTGTTATTGCATTTTAAAGGCCCATAGAAATTTATATAGTTATTTGTGGGATTAAGGTAATTTTGATACAAAACCTTCCAACCAACTTAGCTGTTGAAAAGTATTATAGCTCTGTTGATTTCATGGTTTTCAGTAATAAGGTATCTTCTAATTGGTTGGAAGTTTATTGTCCAAGTCAATTTTTTTGATGATTTATTTCATCCAAGGAAAAACAAAGATTTATGGTTTACAATTTAACATTAAATTATTGTCCATAAATTTTGGCAAGTTAACAAATGGGCTACCTAGCTTACCATGATGTATGTGAATAGAAATCTTGAAATGAATGGGATTATTGGATGTTTTTTGTTGTTGATTCTATTATACAACTACTCTCTTTGTTGGTTAGACATTATGATTGCATTGTGTAACTATTGCCAGTTTCTCTTTTGTTGGTCGATTGTGTCTTTGAGTTATAAATCTATTACAACCTTATTTAAGATTTTATGTTGAAGGCCAATTAACCTCATGGGTGTGGGTTATGTGAAACCTCTTTATTACTACTGAAATGTTATGTGCTTACTATTGGGTTGCTTAACTATTGAGGATTTGGATCATGGCTTATGTCATTATATGTTCATCTCTACGTGGTAAAAACCAGATACATATTTCCACCATCTAGATGATGGTTCGGATGGTTAGGGACACTAATGTTTGGGATCATTAGGCTGTACCTTCAGGTTTGGACATATTGCAGATTATATAATCCCATTATACTAATTTTTGATTTTTGTGTTGCAGTTAATTGTTCCAGGGAGTTTAGTGTATTGTATACTAGTTGAGGCTCAATGATGCTAATAGACATTCTCATGAATTTAATTAATACATATTTAAACTTGATTTTTATTCCTCATTGTATTGTTGTAGACATTATATTATATTGTACATTTTGAATTAGTGTTAAATTAGTAGTTGATTACACTTATATTGGTAATGGATGTTTAATGAGCCTAAATATGTATTGCAATGTTGTGTTAATCATAAATTATCTTGAATCCATTGTCAAATGTTGTATATTTAAAATATTAGTATACAAGTGTATTATTTTATATGAAACTTCACCTAATGATAGATGTACAATATATTTCTTGGATTTGGCACTACATGTTCAAATTGAAAAGTTTTAGATTGTTACAAGATTATACATTACTACACATAGAAATATATAATGTTTTTTTACTGTAATAATGATTACATTTCATACTAACATTGTTAAGGAAAACCCCATTAGTTATTGAGTATAATAATTATGGTTAACACCCTTGTTAAAGTATGCTCATGGTGGAATGTATCAACTCATGACATGAATTTTACTACATGAGGGTATCAAGTGTGGTTGAAGGAATACCTTGGATTGTGTTGGTAATTCAGATGTATATCTATAAACTAAGAGTTCAATACCATGACTTAACACTCTTATTGATTCATGAAAAGTTTGTACTTTATGTTGTAATCAAAAGGATCTGGAAAATGTTTTAAAGGCATTGAGATTAGTTGAAAGTTTTTATATTAAACAATGGTTTTATAGACTCACATTAGTTAAGTTGGTTGAGTTTTTAGTGATTACATCCACCTTAATTAATCTTGGAAATAAAAGCTAGTATATAGCATAATTGGGAATAAAAGTTGAAATTGTCATGAATATCTCGTTTCATCGTATATGCTAATTCACTTAATTATATAGACAACCTATGTAATTTATTTTGATGACTCATCTCTCATGTGTATGGGATGTAAGAATACATTCTATGTCCAAATTAATATTCCTTGTTGGTAATTCTTTTAATACATATTCACTTTATGTTCCAAAGGTTATATTGAGCCATGATGGATATCATGTTTCATACTGATGGATGCCATTAAATTCCATAGATAAAATTCATTATAAATTTATATTTATTAAGTAACTAAATTAAGTCAAAATTGAATTGGATAAATATGCAGAATTAGCCCTTTTGGTGCAATGAAAATCATAAACTCCTTCATGTGTATTTCAATATGTTTTGTGAAACTATTATCAATCAAGTGTTCGCTCTTGGAACATATTTGAAGGATATTGGTTTTGTTATGTTTCACATTGAAGCATGATTTGTAAAATGATGTTTTAAATCTTATAGTTCTTGTGGTTAACATGATATGGATGGAGATATTATTTCCCATTTTCCAATCACATGAAATATCAATTATTCTTAATGTGAAGACATTAAATGTGAAAAATGTTGTTTTGAATAACCTCATATATTTAAATGGAAGTCAAGTTTAGCTCATTGGCTAAAGCCACCAATGTTTTTTTGTGGTAGAACCATTGGTTTGATAAATAGAGGACCCAATTGGTGTCCAATAAGGAAACTAATGTGTATCCTTATTATATGTTTATTTTTAGGATTCTTCTTCCAAGTAATGGGTATTCTTATACATAACATGCTATTATATGTGATTTTATATCATGGATGGTAAAATCATGGTGAGTTAATGTTCACATGAGTGATTCCATTACCATCCTCTCTTATGTAGGTCTAACCTAAGATGGAATATGGGGTGTTATACCCAAGTTTTCCTAATTTCTCTATTTGCCATTGTGGTGGATTCAAGATGGTATTGTTTTACCCTCTAAACCTTCAACTTAATTCTTTTAAGAGACTAAGATTCTCAAGTAGCATTATTGGCCTAGTAAATGCTTCTATGAGGGGTCCTTGCTCTTAATACAAAGTTTAGTACATATTGGTGTGCATACACACATTAATATACAGTAAACTATATTTTCCATTTTTATGCAGATCTCTCTTATGAAACCTTTTGATGATATGGTAACCCTAGTTACTTGTTCACTACAAACTAATAGAGTGTTGGTTAAAAGAGTGTGAGTGCGAGACCATTTATTATGTTGTCTATTAACCTCAATGTATGTGTGGATCTATGCACATAATGTTTTTATGTATTATGTAATTTAACAACTCTCAAAAATATTTTTTAGGGTTGTTTCATCTTGTATCAGAGCATGTGCTTCAAGTTTTTGGATAGTTTTTTGGCACACTGAATGGATTTTGAGATATTCTTGAAAAGTTGGTTGAGAATTTATGTGATTGTGCATATCCTTAAAAATGGTTGTGTCACATAATATAGCTTTAGGAGGTTATAAAAACAAATAATATGGATATGCATATTTTTTGAAGGCTTATTTTATATTAGCTTGTATGTGTGTTCTTTTAGATGAATGAATAACACTTGTAGGTTATGCTACCTTTCTGAGATTGAATTAGAACATTGTATCATTGAGTGCATAAAAAATCATGGGTAAAGATAAATACCTCATGTAGATAGATATTTGTTTTATATGATTTGAGAAAGCCATGCTATGACATTTATAAAGGCACTTGGCCTCTTGGGTGAACTAAATAGTGCTTTGTTATGCAAGCCTAAAGTGTTGGAAATTCCTACATTATGATATGTATGTGTGTGTTAAAATTGGTAGATTTATGTAATTAATTTTGGGTGCTTAACCTTAACCTTGGTTTGGCCAAACCTTCCGTAATAAAGTTACATCAGCAAAAGCATCACCTATTAACTATTGACTTATAAGGGAAAGTCAACAAGAGATTGGTGATAACCACTTCACCCTTAGAATTGAGGAAATGTTGTCTAGTATATATTGATTTACTTGTATACGCAACTCATCAGTAGATGCTTAGAAAATTATGACTATGGGAGGACTAAGGGTTAGGATTAAACATGGAGGACTATATAGGGTGAGATTATCTAACTTACTTGTGTAATTAGGAAAGTTTGGGATATCCACTTATGAGGGAGAATATTGAGTGAATAAGAGCTTGGTATTATTTATGCATTTGGACACTTTTGAATCAATAGGAGAATCATGTGGCTTTTTAACTAAAAGATAATGAAAGTCAATTTGTGTGGAATGTTTTTTTATCATGTTTTGAATCTATGATGTTGCTTTGATCATGTATATGTTTTGACTCTATGATAGTTATGTTGATCATTGATAGATTAGTTCCATGAGGATGTTATGATAACCATGGACCTATTTTACATCCATAAGGATGTTTGTTTTCATTCTAGATTATTTATGCATCTATAAGGATGCCTACTTTAAAACTTGGCTATGTTTTAACATTGATAGGATGTCTATTATTATGTTATACATATATGCCCTACATCCATGTGGATGTTTATTATTATTATAATTGAACTAATTGATTGTGGTAAATTATAACTCTCATGACAGTGATATAGAATTCACCTTGTACCTTGGCAAAGCCCACCCTTACCCAAAGTGATGTTGCATCAAAACAAGCATCACCCTTCAACCTTTGACTTGTCAGATTTAGTTAATTATAAGAATAGTGATATAAGCTTGATATTGGAATCATTAGACACTACCTTGGTAGCCATTGATAACTTGTATGGGTGAGTTATCTAATGATGCTAAGCTATAATATCCTATGAGGTTCAAGGGTGCAGCCCAAACTTGGAGGGCCTAGTATGGTGAGTGTTATTGACTTGCTTGGGTAGGTTATCAAGTCTTGGGATATCTTATTATTGTCATTTACTATGAGCACTTTATCCCTAACGCATGAACATTATTGGTGAAATTTTGAAAACTCATATAGATAGATTTTATGGGCTTTCTTGGAACATAACATTACTTGAGAGAAGGTGATTGTAAACTGAGATTCATGAGAATGATGATGTTCTACTGTATAATGAATATTCATATAATTTGGATGGAATTTAGACATTGAGTGACCTGATGGGAGTCATGGACCGTTGTTATTTACCATCATGTGTGTTAAATGTTGTGATGTGAAGGTACATTGACATAATTATTAGAACACCTGACTCACATATGTGATATATTTCATGTGGTTCCTCCTTATATGTAAAACTATTATGTGTTTTCTAAACTACAACATTTTGTTTATTATGATTAAAACATGTAAAATTGTATCTTTACCATATTTTGTACATGTAGCTAACTTTATGATTTTTCACTTTTATTATTGATCCCAACATTATTGTATGAGAACTTATATACATGATGGTATTTTTTTAAGTTGGGAATGTATGAATAACAAAACATTACTTTTGTAATATTTCCTCCACTTCTAAAATCAATAATGTGAACCTTACTTTGATCTATGTTTTTAAAGTTGTTGTATAAGGATTTTATATACATATCATGTAATAAATGTGACCCTATATTGTTAACATATTAATATGTGGTAATGTGACTTTAAACTAATCATGTGTTGGGTTTTCCCATCTTGAAAACCACATTATATTTATTGAACTTGACAAGGTATAATGTTGTGTTATGTGGTGTGATCCCACATCACTACTCTAGTATTTAGTATTGGTGCAAGTATGAAGTTGGGGTAGAGAAGCACTACATCCATAACGATTTTGACTGGGTATGGGATATGAAGTGGATTATTTCATAGGATAAAAATATACTTTTCTCCTTTGCACATGTAGCCATATGATTTGTTTAAAGTGTGCAGTGCCACATGTGCCATAGGTTGGCCATGGGATATTAGTTCAGAATCATCAATTTATGGATTTAATGTTCCTTCAAATTAATCTTGGAGGTTGTTATAAAAACAACCTATGTGAAATTTTATTATTATATCCTTGTAGAGCAATAACTAGTCCTACTAGTTGGACATTATAAATTCAACAAGGCGATACATTCTTAAATTCATGCATGTGTTAGCATGTAAGTGCAATCATGCTATGGATGAGGTATTATTTATTTGTGTGTGTGTGTGTGTGTGTGTGTGTGTGTGTGTGTGTGTGTGTGTGTGTGTGTGTGTGTGTGTGTGTGTGTGTGTGTGTGTGTGTGTGTGTGTGTGTGTGTGTGTGTGTGTGTGTGTGTGTGTGTGTGTGTGTGTGTGTGTGTGTGTGTGTGTGTGTGTGTGTGTATTATGGGATGAATATTTATAATTTATTTTAAGAGATGATTTATATGTATGTTGATTTTATTCTTAGGAGGAGTAATGTTAAGTCTTGATCAGACAAATTTTACAATTATGTGTACTTTCTAATACCATCATGAGGTAAGTTTAGTAAGATGGTGGGATTGTAATCCCTATAACCATCATGTGAGCTTACAATGTTTGTGGATATCATGATGTAAGCCTTTGGGTTACATGTGATGCCTATTATGGATTCTCCAATGTTCAACATGGTTGGTCTAGTATGCTGCACTAACCGCTAAATGTTTGATAATGTAGTGGAGTAACCATAACAATATGTATTACTACCTTTGTTTAAGGACATTCTATAATGAATGTTGTTAAGATTTTGCATGTAGAATAATGTTTTTCATGGAATATTTCCACTCTTCATTTGAATTTGGGTTACAATTTCATGGGATTGGATTATTATATATGATGACCTCATGTTATAGGTCCATGTGTGTTGACATGGATGATTGTAACCCTTTTAAAGCTTATATTTAGATTGTTAATATAGTTTAGAAAATCAATTTATAACTTGTATTATAGCTGTCCCTGCTACTTATAAGTTATAATAACACTCTTATTAGGAAGCCTTTTAAGGATACTGTAAGATGCCTATGTTTTGGAGCATTGTATGCTTGCGTTGTTAAGTAATTATGTTCATAAATGGACATGTGTTTGTCATTATGAGGGAAATAAATTATACTCATAAATGTGGACTAATGTAATTTATTTTTGGGAAAGAATTTACCTCCCTATATGTTCACTATGGTATCATGAGATGTCGCATGAATTGATAAGATATTCATATGGTGGGACATGACTATGCTTATGATAATAGTTGGAATATTGGTGAATAAGGCCGAATGTTTCCATGATGGAAGTATGATATATCTTCATGTCTTATTAAGAGGTAAGTTAACTATATTATCATTGACTTATGTTTTGGGTCTAAATACCCTATTTCTATTATTATATGCTTGAATCAGTTGACATTTTTACTATGCTAAATTAGTGCATTATAGTCATTATTAATCCATTAGTTTAGCAGGTTTAGACTAGCTCTAGTTGATATTATGCTTATTATTATTGTTGATTATTATGACTTAGATGTATGATTTTGATTATCATTATTATTGGTCCTGAATGAATTATTATTATCATGGATTCATATGCTTAAATTCATTATTGACATATTTCGTATTATATACATAGTAGTGTTGTTGTTGTTGTTATTATTATTATTATTATTATTATTATTATTATTATTATTATTATTATTATTATTGAACATATATTGTTGATGTCCCACATTTGTGGTTGTAGGAATAGGTCAAATGAGCTAGGCTCAACGATGGACTATAGTAGCTGGGATAGTATTGGGTAGGAGATGTGAGTAGTTGGATTGATATCGATAGGTAAATTACAAGGTGACACAAGTTTAAAATCCATGGTGCATTTAGGTCCTCTATCTTATTTTAGTCCATCCTTATTTAATTCCTCTTAAATTGAATGGATTTTGGCTTATGACATCCTTGAATGAGTGCATCAATTATACTTTATTCCTTGTGTTGGGATGGTTGATTATAAGACTATTATTTCTCTTATTACATTGTTTTTATGCTCAATTTCTTTCTTGATTTGGGTGCTATAGTCTGAGGTTTGGACATAAATTCCAATTTTAAGTGATATCTAGCCTTACACCTTGGACCCTATTTTTAGTATTATTTTTGTCTCCATATTTTTTATTTTATTTAACCATTTGCATTTTACCTAAATTGGCCATGACTTAGACCTTAGCCATCTTGAGTTATCTTGCATATAGGGTTGATTAATGTTTGGATGATATTTAATTTTATGATCATGATTTAGTTTTCTTTACTCCACACCATTGATTTAGGTGAAAGGTTTTATTGTGGATTATAATTTGAGACTTTAATTTGTCTCCTATGCCTCATTATTATAATTATTTCATGCACTATAAAATTGATTTTCACTCCACACAAAAGGATGGGGCTGAAAGTTGTTTTTGTCTTTTTTCAATTGGGTTTTATTGTTAAAATGTGTAAATATGTAGTTATCATAATACCTTTCTAATTAAATAAATGGTAATGTATTTACCAAGTGGTTTATTTGTTTCTAGGACATAGTGGTTCATATTTTGTGTTGCATAATATTTTGTAAACATATTATAGAATCATTTTTAGGTGGCATGATCCCCAGTTGTTTAAAATAGTTATGAGGATGGATCCTCTCTAAGAGGGTTAGGATGTCATAACCCTGCCTAATCCTTGGTATAAGCTTTTATGTTTTTATATTTGTATTAGAGGGAGGTGCATTATCTTATGGTTTGTGGATTATTTTACACACATGAAGAAGTGATAACAAGGGAAACATTAGATTTTCTTCTCTTGATTCACAATAAAATTTGGATTGCTTTGTATAATCTAGTTAGGAAGGAATGGTAAATGTAGGAAGGAAACTATGTTTCTTATTGAATGCAATATCAAATGTTAGGTGAAAAATTTAATTTTGCCTCACATTTCTATATTGCATGGAGAACCAAGTTACATGTAAAGACATTTGAAAATATAATAAAATCTATTTTAATATTTAATTGGTCATATTTATCATGGGTATAAGGTTTATCTTGCTAGGAACACTAATTTGTAAGGGAATTTTTATTGTGTTTATTGATATATGTCTAGGGATATTGACACCTCTCTCTATGCCCCCTTTTTTATGATGTCATGGATAATTAGGTGGTCTCTCTCTTTCCACATAAAATCCTAGAAGTCTTATTTTTAATCAGAAGGGGCACACTAAATTCTAAGATAAGGTTTTATTATTATATATTTTGGGGATCAACTTCATTACACACCATGTCTCGAAAAGGCAATTATTTTTGTCTTTTAACTAGGGGTAGCATCTTAGTAGAGAGAACATGCCTAAATCCTAAAGAGATATGATTATGGGGAGGGATATATTTTTGTAGGCTATAATTTTCTCACCAACATGGGGAATTGAATTAGACCTATGCTAGAAAGCTAATATGAGCCATGAAAGGGAAGTAAGGGAAATTGCATCTTTGGGGGAATCAACTAGATAGGAATAATAAAATCCATGGCATCTTGAGAATGATAGAGATGGAAAAAAGATAAAGAACCTTAAACTGGCCATTCTATTTTAGCAAATGAGTGAATTTCAATTTCATCTTTCTTTTACATATATTTTGATGTGCTTTAATTCCTGTTGATATTGATGTAAATATACCCCTTATGCATCCCATTCAATTTAGTGGGATTGAACTCCATTGACCAGTCTTGGGAATATTTTTTATTACATCATCCACATATATATTTTCATTTTGGAGTAATTTGGATGAGGCTCTGCTTCCTAAAAACCTTACTGTGCCTTAGTTGTTGATCATGGGTTAATGGTGACTTTAATTTTTTTGTGACCCAAAATTATGAGTTTTGAAAGGAGAAATTAAAAGGTAATATAAACCCCAAAATATTAAATTAGCACACCCATTAATGGGCTAGGCCTACCCTCCTTCCTATTTTTTTGGATATTTTTTAGTTTTAAAATTTGTTTGTCTTAAAGGGACCTTAGTAGAATTAGGAATTGAAAATGGGATTACTATTGTCATTTCACTTAGCCATGGTATTGAGGCAGAATATCTTTACAATTTTTTATTATAGTGGAATTATGTTTAATATGGAATTAAGCCTTAGATAGGTAAAACAAATCATCCTAGTATGGGCTTATGTGGAATTACTTTTCCAGTTAATTACACTCCTTTTCGAGTTAATGTTTTCTATTTCTGATCTAAACCATGTTTGATCATTTTGAACTGTTATTAGACAAGGAACTTGTATAAAATAAAAATTCAAGCTTTTGGACTACACGTGATTATTCATAATCAAGTTGATGTAGGTAGTAATATCTTTGTGAATGGACTTACTTATTTATATCTCATAAGTTATACATATTTGAATGCTTCTATTCTTATTTTGAATAACCACTATTGATGGTACCTTTTTGGGTAATGTTTTGGATTCATTTGTGTGTAATATTATCTCCTTTATTATGTGTTATTCCATTTTAAAGGCCTATATAAATTTTTATATCTATTTGTGAGAGTAATGTAATGTTGTTACAAAACCCACCAACAAACTTAACTATTGAAAAGTATTATAACTCTATTGATTTCATGGTTTTCATTTGAAAGGTATCCTCTAACTATTTGTAAGTTTATTGGATAAGTTAATGCTTTTGATGATTCATTTCATGTAACAAAAATCAAAGGATTTATGGTTTATGATTTAGCATTAAATCATTGGCTATGAATTTTGGCAAGCTATCCAATGGGCTGCCCAGCTTACCATGTTGAATGTGAATGAAAATCTATAAATGAGTTGGATTATTGGTGGTTTTTGGTTATTGATTATCTTATACAACTTCTCTCTTTGGTGGTTATAAATTATGATTGTATTGTGTGACTATTACCAGTTTTTATTTTGTTGGTTGACTATGTCTTTGAGTCATAAATAAATTATTACCTTATTTAAGATTTTGTGCTAAAGGCTAGTTATCATCATGGGTGTGGGTTGTGTGTAACCTCTTTATTATTACTAAACTTTTATATGCTTACACTTGTGTTTTTCAACTATTGAGGAGTTCGATCATGAATTACATCATTATATGTTCATCTCGACTTGGTAGAACCTAAATACCTAATTCCACCATCTAGATAGTTGTTGGGGAGATTAGGGACACTAATGGTTGGGATCATTAGGCTGGACCCTTAGGTTTGGGCATTTCATGGATTGTGTACTCGCCTTCTACTAATTTTAGATTTACATGTGTTTGATTTTTCTAGGGACTTCATTGTTTTGTATACTCATTATGGTTCATTGATGTTGATAATAGTTCCTATGAATGTAATTAATGCTTATGTAAACTTGATTTTGATTCCTAGTTGTATGGTTATAGACATTATATTATCATTGTACATTTTTGAAGTAGTGTTGAATTGGTAGTTTGTTAAACTTCTATTGGTAATGGATGTTTAATGACACTGAATATGTATTGCAACGTTATGTTGGTCCTAAATTCTCTTGCTTCCATTATGGAATGTTGTATATTTCAAATTTTGATATACTAGTGTATTATTTTATATGAAACTTCACCTAATGATGGATGTATTATGCATTTTTTTGATAGGGAACTACATGTTCATCTTTCAAGTTTTAGATTGTTACAAGATTGTACATGGATGCATAAAAAACTATATAGTAATTTATAGCTATTATAATGAGTTAGTTTCATACTAACATTGTTAAGGAAAACCATATTAATTATTGAGTATAATAATTATGATCAATACCCTTATTAAAGTATGCATATGGATTAATGTATCTACTCGCGAAATGATTTTACTATATGAGGTAATCAAATGTGGTTAAAGGAATACATTGGCTTGTTATGTCAATTAAGATGCATATATACAAAATGAGAGTTAAATACCATGACTTAACACTCCCATTTATTTATGAAAAGTGTGTACTTTAAGTTGTAATCAAAAGGATTTAGAAAATGTTTTAAAGGAAATAAATATCAACTAAAAGTTTTTATATTAAACAATGGTTGTATAGACTAAAATTATTTAAGTTGGCTGAGTTTTTGGTGATTAAGTCCACCTTAATCAATGCTGGAAATAAAAGCTAGTGTATAGCTTAGTTGAGAATAAAAGTTGAAATTGTCATAAATATCTTGTTTCACCATATATGTTAATTCACTTATTTGTACGGAAAACTTATGTAAAGGATTTTGATTCCTCCTCTCTAATGTGTATGGCACTTACGAAAAGTTTCTATGTATGAATTAAAATTCCTTGTTGGTAACTCTTTTAATACATATTCACTTTATGTTTCAAAGGTTATATTGAGCCATGATGGGTATTGGTCTTGATACTGATGGATGCCATTAAATGCCATCGATATAATTCATTATGAAGTCCTATTGATTAAACAATCGAATTAAGGAAATGTCAAAGTGGATAAGTATGTATAATTAACCCTTTAGTGCAATGAAAACCATGAAATCCCTAATTAGAAATTCATTATGTTTTTTTGAAACTACTATCAATCCTATGTTCACTCTTGGCATGCATTTGAAGGATATTTGTTTTGTTATGTTTCACATTGAATCATGATTTTTAAAATTATGCTTTGAAGCCCTTATTTCATGTGGTTAACATGATATGGATGCAGATATTATTTCCCCTTTTCCAATCACATGAAATATCAATTATTTTTAATGTGAAGACATTAAATGTAAAAATTGTTTTTTGAACAACCTCATATATTTAAAGGAAAACCAAGTTTAGCTCATTAATTAATTCCACCAATGTTGTGGTCAAACCATTGTTGGTGTCCTATAATGAAACCAATGTGTACCCTTATAATATGTTTATGTTTAGGATTCTTCTTCCCAAGTAATGGATATTCTTATACATAATGTGCTCCTATGTTTACCTGTATGTCATGTGATGAGTGTCATTTTAACTCTTCATTTAATCAATGTTTAATTGATTTCTTATCAACTAGGGCTGGTGTCTAAAGTTGTATGTAGTAAGGTATAGGATGGTAGATCTAGAAGTCTATTTGTGGGGATGTTTGATGGTTATTTTCTAACTTTGACTAATGAAAGAAAAGTGTTTTAAACTACTTAATTCACTCTTTTGCTGAAAATGTAACTATTTAATCAAATCAATCCACTCTTTTACTTAAAAGTAAAATCACACTCCTATTTACGCTTGCACAGAAATGAAAATGTTTAACTAGAAAAGGAATTTTTATTCACACGTTTGCTATAATAGAAAACACACTTTACTTGGAAAGGAAAATATTTTGGAATAAGAAAATGCTTTTTAAACTATGAATTTATTTTGATGTTTTTATGAATAAATGAAAACATTAACAAGATTCTAATTAGCTATAAGAAAGAGTTAATAAAACATAACATAAGTACCATTCATAGTTCTTGGTTATAAGGAGAGAGGGCCCTTACTCCTCTCAAACTCAGGAACAAAGATTAATCAATGTTAGAAATTGAAGTGATACTTGATAAAACTAAAATGATTACAATATACTTGAAACCTATAATATGCTTGTATGTATCCTTCCTCTATTCTCTAATCTTTATTATCTAATAAATTTCAATGATGGAAGTCTTACATGTTATACTAATACAATCAACTCAAAATAGGATGCAAAGAAATAGGATTCTTTGGTTAATCCATTCATCCAAAGATAGGAGATTGGATTTCCAAGAGATCCAATTAATTGATGAAATAGATATACTATCTTATAATAGTCCTAAGTTCCAAATATATACAAATTTATCAAAAGCAAATCTTACAAAATAGTAGGGAGGTATTTTCCTCATTTAACTCCAGCTAGAATGATTCTCTCTCATCTTATTTCATTGCTAGCTTCCTCATTTATAGAATCATCCTTACATAATCCATGGAATTGACCCTACAGATTTATTAGGAATGAGCCTATAGAGTTTGTAGAAACAAGCCTATGGAGTCCATAGAAACAAGCCTACAAAGTCCATAAAAACAAGCCTATAGAGTCCATAGAAACAAGCACATAGAGTCTATAGAAGTAAACCTATGGAGTTTATAGTTCTATTAGATAGAGATCAAAATTGAACATTCACTATACATCACCTGTGTCTTCTTCTTGCGCATTCTTCACAACAAAATTCACTAAAACATGCTATGTATTAGACACTAATGACAAAGTAAAGGTTTAGTCTCTAGTTCAATATAAACAAGACAAGTATCTATATTCCATGTAATAGTTATCTAAAAATCTATGATTTGAATAAGATAATATCCTTTGAGAGATGAATTAAGGGAAATAACATGTTAATAATGAGCCATATTTTGAGCTCATCATCTCCCCCAGGCTTTACCTTTTACAAGTCCCATTGTAAACATTTATTGGCATGCTCTGGCATCTACTTTCTACACTCTGACTTAAATCATATTCATAAAATTCATATTTTGTATGCTTGTCTAACTTTCTTGTAAACCCTTGATGCTCTTGAATCTTTTTTTTACATATATTGAATTTCTCCTCTAATTGTGGAGCCCAACTCTACCATCTTAGAATAGGTATGATGAACAAAGGGGGTCTATATCTCATGCCAATTAATTTATGTTCTCCCAAAAAGTTTATTACATCTATTAAGATTTCAAAAATTAAGGAATCTCTCCTCATACTCCATCTTAAGTTATTTAGAGACATTACCTCTCATTTTTTAAGAGGTACTAAATTTTGTTTCCATCTATTTACACTTGCAATCACCACTAAATAAAAAATTTGTCTTGAAAATAAGTCAAAAGAAACAACACAATCATACAAAGCTTGTAAACAACGCATTTTAACCTCATCACTTAAAAAAGCACAATTAAAATTTTGTTTAATCAATCTGGGAATAGGAAAGGCTGGTCTGACACAGAATCCCATAGTCTTAGCATGATTTGTATAGTCCTTAAATCTACTTTTTCATGCTAGTTGAATTTTGAATATAAAATGTAATTCCATATGTTGAACTTATTCTATCAAAAATTTAATTTTTGGAAGGTCTCCTAGGATCAAATCATGCAAATAAAACTCACAAAGCAAATCCTATTGATCAGGTTTAGCACTATAGAAACTTTCCAAAAATGTTGTTGGCTATAAAATCTTGTAAGGAAGATGACAAGAGATCCTCAAAAGCTACCATATGTAAAATTGTTAAAATAAGAAAAAACTATATGTAGGAGAAGGATTTATACATCCCAAAAGAGATTCACATATTTTTCATGCATCCTCCAAATTTTCTTCTAAAATTTGGACCTTATCTTCTAATTCTTTTTATTCATTTTCTAAGAGTTTGTTTGAAGAATTTGTATCTTTATTTTTCTATTTAAGTATGGAATATTATTCTTTAATTTGATGTAGTATTTACAATGGAGAAATACCTAGACAACTTGTTTGACAACAGTGATCAACAAATATCTTAGGTAGAGAAGGTGCAACATTATAAGGTACTTTGGAAGAGTTTACCAAACTTTTTAATCTCCTATTTTCCTTCTTTAAATTTTCTACATCTATCCAAAGATCTATTTGTTCACTTTCAATTTCCTTTATTATTTACACTAATTTATGAACTTCTGCTACATGATTGGTAGATGTTGTGTCTAATTTTTATATCAACAATGAGTTCAGATGATCCTTATTTTTAATTGACTAATCAACTCAGCAATATCAGTTGTTTGTTGTTACTCTAGAGCTTGAGCTTGAGGAATATGCAAGGTTAATTTCATAATAGGATCATTTAGATTATATGATTCACCTTTCTCATTGGTTCATATAGTTTTCCATTTGTCTATTATAGTTTCAATAGGAAAAAGTGGTAGTTCTGTCATACTTGATTTCATTGTTGTGTTTGGTGCTTCTTCTAAAATTGGCTCCTCCATTAAGATTGGAGAGTTCCTTTCGAAAGGAGTTTCTTCAACATCTATAGCTGTAGGGATATTTTGATGTATGGGGGAATGAGATACCATTTTAAGACTATCCAAAATATCTGTAGCCTATTGGTCATCTTCTTCTATCAGAGTTAGCCTTCTCCTTATTTTAGTCACTCTCTAAGCTACACTTAGTTGTCTTTCCTTTTCAACCATCAAACCCTTGATCTTCACAAGTTCTATAGCAACCTTTCATCTCAATTTTCTTCTTCTTGAAAAGGGAATCAATTACACTATAGATTCATGAGGTTCTTGTGGGGATCTTGAAACTTCAAGGATTTGAGACCTTGTGATTCATCCTGAAGAAGAATAAGGAGTTTCTATGGAGACTACATTATGAGATTTCTTTTTTGGAGTTATTTTTTTGACTAATGTAGTAGGTGGAGATAAATGTTCATGTGGTAAATTTGAGGTCTCTTACGCAAACATATTTTGAATTTGTTGTGTTATACTCTTCTAAAATTCCTCCCAGACCTCTTGTCCTTGTTGAAGGAAGTGATATTAGATAATTAGGTGAATAAGGCCATGATGCATAAGAGAAGCATTTGGAGTTGTAGTCATAACTTTAAGTGCACCATATAAGAAGGATGTGAAGTTAATCTTATAGTAAGGGTTTTGTCTCCCATGCTTAAAGTGTATTAATATTTTCATGGCATCTTCCTCTAAAAGACTGTATTTCCCCTCATAAATGATATACTTGAGTACCAACTTGGTTACAAATTTCTAGGTTTAAGGAAGTGAATTTATACTAATTCCTTTTGATTTTCCCTTGTAATCTACTAGACACAAAGTATGAGTCTACTCATTACCATTAAACTGACTAATTAAATCACTAAATGAAAGTTTGCCTGTAGCTCTCATTCTTTTTTTTAGAACTTGTATGATTTGGCTTATAATTTGAGTTGAAGTAGGAATAACAATGCCTTCACAACTAAAAATTCAAGAGTGAGATTAGTGATGAATTCATTTACCATTGCTTCATTGAAACCCTAGAAATTTTTAATGAAAGGTAGCTAGCCATTAGCTCTAAACACTACCACAAAAGCTTTGTCTTTCTAAAACTTTGCTATATTCTTTGGTTTTGATCTCATTTTTTATTTCATTTTTACATGGATTTACTCTATTCCTTCAAATTTGATTGGGATGTAGATTGGTATTCTATTGGAATTAGTAGGCAATAGTCACTGAGGATTTGTAGGCAACAATCATGGAATATTGATAGACCAACTTCCATTCAAGTCTATAGAAATTAAATGGTTCATATGAAACTTCATAGCTACATAAGTCCATAGTTTTATATGATGACTTGATACAGTTGAGTGCCACATGTTTCTACGGAGTGTGCCAGACATTTTGTTCATTATTATAAATTGAATGAAATGATGATGTCTCACTTTGATAGTGATAAAAATGTATCACTTCATTAAAAAAACCCTTTTTATGACATACCATCATTATCATTATTAATGATGCACTTGATTGTACCAAAGCTACACACTTATCCATACACCTTTAGTATCTTGTTTGCATGATTCTTCATTATGGTATGTGTCATGTCATGTCATTTCATTTCAAAAATTTCATGTTTGGGTCATCTTCGTAGAATAATGTCTTAATTAAATCAAAGATAATTAGTTAACTACACATAGATAAATATAATATATGTCTCACTTACTTTGACCTTACATTCATCCTTTTCTCACCATTTTTCTTGCATAAATAAGTTTGGATGGATCAGTCAATGGGTGTTGAAAGAATCATGTTTATTGCATGGAGAAGACCAATCATAGTGATATGATGAGATTATCTTTATATATATATATGTACTATTTTTTCCCTTTGGCCAACCATTGTTGGTTTTCTAGCTAAAGCCCTTTTTGCAATGCATAGCTAGCCAATAAGCTAGTTTTCAGGACATGCATTGTGAATAGTGTCCCTAGAAGGATTTTCACTATATATATATATATATATATATACATATATATATATATATATATATATATATATATATATATACATATATATATATATATACACATATATATATATACGTATATATATATATATATATATGTATATATATATATACATATATATATATATATATATATATATATATGTATGTATGTATATGTATATATATATATATATATATATGTAAGGACATCAAATAGTATATTCTCTGGAAGAAGCAGAGCCCTCCAGAATAGCTACTTGGTTTGAAGCAGTTTCTCTAGAATAAGTAGAGTCTTCTAGAAAGGATACTTTATCTTTTATCTTTTGAAAAAAATATTCTTTATTGAGAGGTTTATGATAAATTTTCAATCTATATCCATTGGCTAACAGAGCTCTTCTACTGTCATCAATAGGTATTAGCTTAACATAACCATTTTTAAAGACCTCAATTTGATAAAGTCCCAACCATCTCATTTGTCATTTTTATTTAAACTATTGAAATTTGGAATCAAACAATAGTGCCCAATCTCCTTTATAAAACTTCCATTTCTTGATCTGCGAATCATGCTAAGCTTTTCTTTGATGTTGTATCAATTCAGTTCTTTATAGTGCTTCCATCCTCATCTCATAAAGTTGATTGAGATACAAGAGTCTTTCTTTATATATTTATTCTAATTCAATCCCTACTTCTACAACTATTTTCAAATTTTGTAATTTAAAATCAATAGAGAATAAGGGCTTCTTACCATAAACCAATTCATAAGGTGAAAATCTAGTTGTTGTTTCCTAAGTAGTATTATAGGCCCAAATAGCTTTTGGTACCTTATCTACCCGATCCTTTCTAATAGAATTAACAACCATGGTTAAAATGGTTTCCAATTCTTTGTTGGTTGCTTCAACTTGTCCATTAGCCTATGGATGGTATGAAGATGTTTTTCTGTGTTGAGTTTGATATACTTGCGTGAAGTGCTTTATCATGTTTGACATGAATTGTGGTCCCTGATCTAAGATTATCTACTTTGGAGCACCAAATCCTTGCATGAATTTTAAATATAAGAAATTAGCTACCATCTCTTCTCTTATATGACTTAATAGTTCCACTTCTAACCACTTGTTCACATAGTCTGTACATACTAGGATATATTCTTTTTCTCTAGAAGAAGGATCCACATGACCTATAAAATCAATTCCCCATTTCTAAAATGGTTATAAAATTAATTGATGATGAGAGTGCAGAGGCATCTTTGTTGAAAGAGTAGGCTATCCAATTCTCTGACAAGTATCACAGTGTCTGACATATCTTTTTACTTGATGATGAAGGTGAGGCCAATAGTATCCTACTCCTAGAATTTTGTGTATGGTTATTTGAGCTGAGTAATGACCTCCTCCTAGTTCATCATGACAAACTTTGATGACATCATAAGCTTCAACATTTGTCAAACATCTATGAAACACATGGTCAAGTCCAAGTTTAAATAACATTCCATTAATCCATTTAAATAATAACTTTATTTGATTAAATGCTTATTTTCTTTTTATGAAATTTGTAGAGGAAACTTCCCTGTGCTGAGGTAATTGGCTATATCAACAAACTATAGAGAGTTTACTAAAATAACAAATAGTTGTTCATCTAAAAAGTCATCTTCCACTGGTTCTTCTTCACCTATAGTGTTCATTCTTGACAAGAAATCGGCAACCACATTAAACTTCCCTAGTTTATCTATAATAGTAACATAAAATTCATGTAAGAGCAATAACCATCAAATAATCCTACCTCCCACAATTGGTTTGTTGGTAAGGTATATAATAGATTAATGGTCTATATAGATAAATACTTTGTAGCCTATTATGTACTGTCTAAATTTGTTAAGTGCATAGACTATAGATATGAATTCCCTTTCACTTGTGGTGTAATTTTTTTAGCAAGTGTCATGTTTTTGATAATATAATATATAGCATACATGATACCCTCTTCATCCTTTTGTCCAAATATTGCTCCTATTGCTATATTAAAAGTATCTATGTATATATGGAATAGCTGAGTCCAATATGGTCCTCTCAATACTAGAGTAGTAATAATTTTAGCTTTGATGGTCTCAAAATCTTGCTAGCAACTATCACTCCATTCAAATGTACTATATTTTGTAAGCAAGACAAACATAGGGGTAGCGATTTGGATAAAATTATATATGAAGCATATGTAGTAACCAACATGTCCAAAACAACTCTTAATTTTTAATTTGTGTTTGTGGGATGGGTAAGTTGGAAATTATTTCAGCCTTATTTGGATCTAATTGAATACCTTTTGTAAAAATATGGTGTCCTAGCACTATTCTTTCATCCATCATCAACAAACATTTTTCATGGCTTAAAGATAATTGATGTTCTTCACATCTAATCAATACTTATTTTATATTGGTAAGAGTCTCTTCGTAACTTCTGCCATAAATAGTGAAATCATCCATATATACTTCAACACAATCATTTGTAAGGTTAGAGAATATTACCAAAACTACTCTTTGGAAGGTGGCTGGAGCATTACAGAGTCCAAATGGGAGTACTCAGTAAGCAAAAGTTTCCCAAAGGTAGATAAATGTTGTTTTATCTTGATCTTTAGCTACTATCATTATATAGTTACAACCACTAAACCCATTCAGGAAAGAAAAATGTCTCTTTCCTGCCAAGTTGTCAAGAACTTGCTTAATGAAAGGCAAAGGAAAATAATCTCTTAGTGTTGCTTGTTTAGTTCTCTATAGTCTACACATTCTCTTAATTTTATATTTTTATTGGTCATAATTACCAGAGGTGAAACCCATTACCTATCTGAGATGGGGTAAATAAACCCAACTTCTCAAAAAATTTTGATCTCTATTTTGGCTATCTTTTAATGCGTGATGTATTCTTCTTTGTGGTTGTCTGACTAGTTTGACAGATTCTCTGTAAGTGTAATGAGTGCATATGCTAGGATGAATTCCCTTCATTTTGGTATAATCTAAAGCAAAATCTTTGGTATTAATTTCTAATACTTCAAAAAGTTGATCTTCCTCTTCATTTGTTAACCAACTATTAATGTTAAAAATATTTCCAGATAATACCATGATTGGTTTTATACCTAGGTAGTTGGATTTTATTTGCTTAAATTTACTAATCAGTGAGTTCAAAGGACATGGATGAGGAATTAGGTTATGAAACATGGTTACATTATCCACAAAATCTTTTCTAGGAAGAATTAGTCTTGCTAAAGAATAATGGAATGCATCTAAGAAATGAATTTGCTATTGTTCTCCCAATTTCTACATGCTTTCTTGAATCAATCCATGATCATATGGTGAATAAAAAATAGAATAAGTATAAGTGGAGGTTTCATAATATTTTATCTAACCCAAGAATCCTAAAATGAGGTAGTCCATAGTTTTTGGACTAGCAAAGTCTGTAGCTTTCAGACTGGCAGAGTCCATAGTTTTCAAACTGGCATAGTTTGTAGCTTTTGAACTGGCAGAGTCTATCAATTCTAGGTCTTTGTCCTAATTCAATTTTTCCAAGTATTTTTTAACTATGATCATATCTAAGGGGGAAATTTTGTTTGATGTGTTGTCTAATTTGTTCACCCAAAGTTCTTGTATGTGATTTATTGATAATTTTACAGGAGGATACAAAGAGATGCATTTGGATTTTAACCCATTATAAATGGTCGTGTTTCATGACCTCCAATCAGTTAATATTGCTACAATAGTCAACCATGGTCTGCCTAAGATTATGGGATATCTTATATTCTTTATTTTAGGTTTCAAGACCATGAAATCTACTGGATATTCCAAAGACTCTATTAGTAATTCAACATTTTCTATAGTGCTTTCTAGTTTAGTTACAAATTGGTCTACCATTTGAAGAATGGTAGTTGTGGGTTGCATTTTCATAATAGATAATGTATGGAGAGTATCATTTATTATAACATTAATTGATACTCCCATATCTAACAATATTGTTAGGAATTTCTTTACCTCCAATTGTGACTATGATCACTGGGCTTCTTCGATCTGCATATTTTCAAACTAACAATTTTCTTGCAAATAAATAAGAAAAAAATTTATCAACATGAATGGTATTAATATATTCAACTTTTCTCCCTGGTGTCTTGATACAAATATTTTTGATGATCTTATTTAATTCAGGTATATCCCTAATAGCTTGTAGTAGGGGTACCTCAATATTGATCTTTTACAACTCATGGACCAAGTTTGATTTTGGTTTAATATCAATTTATTTTAATCTTTTAGGAAAAGGAACTACTAGTGTAGTAGTGTTTTCTTTGTTGGATTCAGGGCTCATTTTGATTTCAGCTTTTCTAATGATTAATTGAGATGAGTCTATTTTTTTAGTTTTCATCATGTATCTCAGAAATGAGAACTGGAGATTTTGATATAGTTTTTTCTAATCTTAAATGTATGTCTAAACACTCAATAGATCCAACATTCATTATCTCTTCCTATTCATTAACATAAATAGGTGTTGGTTATTTAGTTTTTGGATTTGATATTGGTTGTGTAGGCATTGAGGGTTGATTGATTTGTCCTTATTATTAAATAACCAGGGGTGGCATTATAGTTTATTATTGAAGTGGTCTTCTTGGTTAGGTGAATTTTTGCTATGGGTTCCACTACTAATTCCATTATTGATATGGCTGAGGCATCCACTATTGCTATGGTACCCATTGTTGCTATGGCTATGACACCATCCATGGGGGTGTTAGCATCAAATATTGTCTTGCCCATGGATTTTAGATTGATGGAATTTGGGGTTGTTTTCAAAAATGTGAAGGAACTGAAATATTCCATGGTGCCATCCATGGATTAACTAGGTTTCTTGCATTAAATTGTCCTTGAGCCTGGCTTTATAGGGCAAAGTTTTATCTCTGGATATAATTTACTTCTTCAATGGAATAGAATTGTGTTTTCATTTGATTATTTAAGATAGGTAGAAGGGTGAAATGTTTGGTATCATGATCTATTGCATCACAAATCCCACATGATGAAACATGGGTTTTATCTAGGCCCAGTCTCTAAGGGCATGTTTCTATTTGCACTTAGGACATTAGATTGATAAGGGTTTTGTTGCATTTGCCTTAGCTTGAAGGCCATCCAATTTAATATTTAGTGTAACTAGGATATCTATCTTTAGATTAGAAAATTATTTCATAAGCTTACCCACTTCATTAGATTTTCCAAACCTTCATTTCCTAATTCTAGGTTTTGTTCGAGAGTAGTTGGTATAAAGCTCAGATATCTGATCAAAATCCAACTGATTTATATCTCCACCTCCCATAAGATTTAATGCATCTCTAGTATCTTCATCCAACATGTTTAAGAAAGCTAATTTTTGAACTTCTTCAGTGAGTGGATAATTGCTTCTTTTATGAGTGAACATGAATCTATCCAAATAATCCTCTAAAGATTCATCATCATTCTATTTGATTTTGAAGAAATCTTCCTTTTTTTTGCCACACTCGATAGTAATCTTGATACTTATTTAAGAATTATGTCTCCATGTCATCTCATGTTCTAATAAAATCGCTAGGTAAACCTATGAACTATATCATAGTTACATCTTTAATTGGAGAGGGAAATAGTTTTAATTTTTGGATATCTATTGTGTAATCATAGGTTTGACATACCACCTTAAATTCAAATAGGAATTGATCTAGACCTTCCCTAGAAATTTGGTAAATTAATTGGTGAAATAATTTTCATGGGAGTTTGATCATTAACATCTGCAACAATAGGAAAGAAAAAATTCCTTCTTGGTTATGCAAGTTGTTGATTTTGTTGGAAAGCCATATTGTCTTCTTCTGATGGTGTTTCAAATCTAGAATGATCTTCTCACTAAATATTTGTGGTATCAGCTATGGGTTGTTCAAAATTCTCAAAATTTTATTTAGCTATGGATTTTTGAAATGCTTTTTCTAAGTCTTTTTGCAGTTTCTAAATAATGTCTTCCTGTAAGAGATTGATCATGAGGAATTTGTCCTATGGGGCTTACTTGTGACAATATCCTAGTTTCTATCCAAGTTTTTGAAGATTCATGCAGATAGGTTTCACTCATAACTTCTAGTTCACTATTTAGAGATGTTGAAGTAGTTTCAACTTGTGTTCTTGGTATAAATATTGGGATGAATCATCCTTTAGAGTATCTAGGATAATACATTAATTTATTGACTTTTTATGGTTTTTAACAATATATTTTTTTACTCTAAACCAACACTTATTACTTTACTAACTCCTTGTTTCCCATGACAATGATGGTGTCCAATGCTATCTGTAGTAAGATATATGATGGTATATGTATAAGTCTATTTATGGGGGTGTTTGATGGTTAGATTCTAACTTTGAATAATGAAATAAATGTGTTTTAAACTACTTGATTCACTCTTTTTCTGAAAATGTAACTAGTTAATCAAATCAATCCACTCTTTTGCTTAAAAGTAAAATCACACTCCCATTTATGCTTGCATGGAAATGGAAATGTTTAACTAGAAAATTAATTTTTCTTCACACATTTGATGTAAAAGAAAACAGATTTTAATTGGAAAGGAAAAGATTTTGGAATAAGAAAATTTGTTCTAAACTGTGAATTTATTTTGATGTTTTTATGAATAAATGCAAATATTAACAATATTCTAATTAGTTATAACAAAGAGTTAATAAAACATAACATAAATATCGTACATAGTTCCTGGTCCGAAGAAGAGTGGGCCCTTGCTCCTCTAGGACTTAGGAACAAAGATCAATCAATTATGGAAATTGAATTGATAATTCATAAAACTAAAATGATTACAATCTATCTAAAACTTATAATATGCTTATACGTATATTTCCTCTATTCTCTAATCTCTATTATCTAATATCTTTCAATGACAAAAGTCTTACATTTTATACTAATCCAATAAACTCAAAATAGGATGCAAAGAAATAGGATTCCTTGGTTGATCCATTCATCCAAAGATAAGAGATTAGATTTCCAAGAGATCCATTTATTCTGATGAAATATATATACTATCCTATAATAGTCCTAAGATCTACATATATACAACTTTATCAAAAGTAAATCCTACAAAATAGTAGGTGGGTATTTTACTCATTTGACTCTAGCTAGAATTATTCTCTCTCATCTTATCTGGTTGCTAACTTCCTCATTTATAAATTTCATCCTTACATAATCCATATAATTGACCCTGTAGAGTCAGTAGGAATGAGCCTATGGAGTCCGTAGAAACAAACTTGCAAAGTCCATAGAAACAAGCCTATAGAGTCCATAGAAACAAGCATGTAGAGTCTGTAGAAACAAGCCTGTAGAGTCCTTAGAAATAAGCCTACTGAATTTGTAGAAAGAATTCTATAGTTTCCGTGGAAGCAAGCTTGTGGAGTCTGTAGTTATGCTGGATGGAGATCAAAATTGAACTTTCACTATACATCACCTGTGTCTTCTTCCTGAGCATTCTTCACAAAAAAATCACTAAAACATGCTATGTATTAGACATTAATGGCAAGGTAAAGGTTCAGTCTTTGGTTCAATATAAACAAGATAATTATCTATTTTCCATGAAATAGCTATCTAAAAATCTATTGTTTGCATAAGATAATATCCTTCGAGAGATGAATATAAGGGAATAACATGTCAATAGTGAGCCATATTCTAAGCTCATCATCATGGCTAGTTATATCATTGTGAGTTGATATTTTCTTGAATGATTCCTTTACCATCCTCTCTTATGTAGGTATAACTTGTGATGGAAAAGGAGGTGTTATACCTAAGATTTACAAGTTTCTCTATTTTCATTTGTGGTGGATTTATGAAGGTATGGTTTTACCCTCTAAACTTTGAACTTGATTCTGTTAGGAGACTAAGATGCTTAAGTACTATTATCAAAATACTGAACAATCCTATGATGGGTCCATACTCTGAGCATAGAGTTAGGCATATATTGGTTTTCATGCACACACCAATACACCACAAACTATATATTTTATTTTTTTGAAGATCTCTATTATAGACCCCTTTAATGATGTGTTATCCCTGGTTAAGTGTTTAGTACCACCTACTAGAGTGTTGGTTGAAATCATGTCACTGTGAGATGAATTTTTTATGTTTTATATTCACCTCAAATTGTGTGAGGGTCTATGCACATAATATTGTTATGTATTCTATAGTTTAGAACTCCCAAAGAAAAATATTGTTGTTGTTTCATAGAATCCTTTTCCATGTTTATGTCCATTCTTAGGACTACTAGTTAAATTTTTATGGGTAATATTGTCATCAAATATACCTCCATAATAATAATTTTCCACTCTATATTAGCTTATGGAAATTTAAAAGTGTTCCAATTCATATACCAATATGTCAAAATATAACAAAGCAACTTGCTTGATGGGGGAATGATTCCCACTAAATAAATCCAAAGGATCCCATCTCTATTTAATTTGTCTAGAAAATTGGTCATAAAAAATCCCTTAATATATGATATCCACTCCTACTCTCTATCTTGAATCCATTATATGTTATAGACCCATTACTATAAAAGGCACCCAAATAAGTCCTTAGTTCCTTTTTGGCCTAAAATATTATTGAAAGGCTTTTATTTTTTAATCAATGAGGAAACAAAAACTAGTTTAGGGTATTATTATGAAAATTACATAATGGATTCATTTATGCCTATGGTGATTTATTATCCACCATATTTGTAGCAATTTTGATACTTCCTTTCCTATGGGATGTCTTGATTTTTAATAGTAGATGCACCTAGTCCAATTACCCTAAAAATTGACCCAAAAAAATAAAATTCTAGCATTATTTTGACCTATCAATATCCGAAATTGCATTCATCCAAGATTTTTTTTAATTTAAAATATCATTAAGTCAATTTGGATGCAAAACATAGGGTTAGGGTAATAACAAAAACAAATAGTTAAAACTAACCTGACCTTACCCAATACTCCTCCCACTTGTATTTTTACCATCTTCTTATTAAAATCATTAATTTAGTTTCTTCATAGATGAATTAATTCACTCTGAATCCATAGGTAAACAATACTTAAAATTAACTTTCACAAACAATTATTAATTCTGGCATGTTTTTGAATATAATAGGCCTTTTGACTGTCCATTATGTTTTAAAACTTTTTCAAATTTTGATAGTTTTAATTTTATAAATCATATTTCCTAATTATTATTATTATTATTATTATTATTCATGTCCAAAATTAATGAATTTTATTAGTTTTGGTTTCTCACAACATGTCTACTTCTCGTTTCAAATTTGTAGGTACATGCCATGACAAAATCGATTTAATCCCATAATGGGATTGTTAAAGTCATATACTTACCCATAAAAACACATTAACTACTCTCATCGAAGTTATGATTAGTTAGTACCTTTTTTATTTTTATATAAACTAAACTTTATTCATGCCTTTATCCATTAGTTATAATAAAGTCTTTGATGGATTCGATGCACCAAACAATTAAGGTATATTTCTTAATCATTATTTTCATTTTATTTAACCACTACTTGAGAACACACCTTCTTCAATTAATGACAAGCCATCATACTTATAGTGCAATAATATGCACTAAATAATTACATGGTACAATACTTTTATTAGTCCAATTATGATGGAAGGATCTAATAAAATGTTAAACTATGGTTCTATCTAGAATTCCTAACCCTATCTATCCTTAGACTCTTTTACTATCTTTTTCAATCCTAAAAAATGTCCATTTTTGGTTCTTGTTCCTTATTTTATGAATTTATTTCCCTTAAAATGAAACCACATATGTTAGTAATAAAACCACCTCATTATATGGCAAAAAAGTCAGTAATATGGTGCTTATACTATAATCATTTCATAAACCACCATGGAAAAATAAATATCTTTGAGGTAGTTTATATAACTGTCATGGTGGTCTTGCCATTGTATGTATTTATTTTTTTCATTTTAAGTGATGGTTTTTCCTTCGTCACCTACATATAGAGGTGGTTTAGTTTTAATTTACATGTCATCCATTTTTAGCATCTAGGACTTGAGTTATCACATATTTTTCATGTTTATATTTTCATTTATTTATTGATTTAATTATGCTTAGATTAATTATATCTCAACTGAATCCTACTCTTGTTATCATCAATCATTGATCCATCAAATTTTAGGTTTTAGGTAACCAAAAGTTAAACTCATCCTTGTACCATTCTTACTTACTCGACAAGTATCTAAATTTTAGATGATATTTTAAACATAATTTTTCATTGAAGATCACTGTTTTCAATATGTAAAAAACCTAAAACCACCTAATTTTAGTGTTAAAATTTTGGTGCTCCATCTTTGTTCATATTTTTGGTATGCATAGTTTTGGAGTAGGGGGTCCACTAGATCAACAACATCAAATTTCTTATCATTGGATGAACTAGCCAATGTACAAATGAAATATTGTCCTAGATTGTGTCCTTATTGTTATCCTTCTTTTAATACCATCCTTTTCTAAATATTTTTCATGATTACATTGAGTGGAGGATATATTTTACTCAGGGCATTATACACAATAGACAATATCTATTCTTTTTTTGGTTATCACCATTGATCAGGTTTGGGTTTTTCATTTTATGTTTCATTTATTTTTTAGATTAGATTATATTAGATTAATTCAATTTTTATAATAGTTTAGAATTCATAAAATAATAGAATAAAAATAAAATAATCACTTTTCCTCTTTCTCTCTTTCAACAAGAATATAGTTCAGATTCATTAATTTCAATTGCATGTTATATTATCTCAATAATGTAGTATTGCATCATACTTAAGGTAGATTAATTTTTAATTTAAAAAACTTAAAACACATTATAATAGTTTATTTTTAGTTTTTAATAAAGTGTACA